>NDGM011140634.1:0-12188 GCA_002564305.1 Octomys mimax | reverse complement strand
TTTTTCATGTATTTATTAGCTTCTAGAATTTCTTCCTCTGAGAAGTGTGTATTCATCTCAGATTCCCATTTCTATTCATCTAGGATGCCCGTTTATCTCCCTTTAACAGGATTAAAAAACAAGATGGGAGGAGGCTCTTACTATGCAGGTTCTGGTTCAGCCAGTGCAAGGACCGCAGACATTGAGCAGAGGCCACCAACTTTCTCCATCAGTCTGACCCAGAACCCCAAAGTCTTTTTATGTCCTGGCCTCCTGCATATTTGGGGATTCTTGAAGACACATTGTTTTTCCTAATTTCCTAATTATTTCTTATCTGATTTTTCTCCTGTCAATTTCTGAATTGTGCTTTGTCTTCTGTGCCTGTTTTTTCTTGCTTGCATCCACCTAAACATTGAGTTGAACCTCCTTTCTCTGTGTTTCCCCAAATACCACTCACATTTGTGCAGAGCCATTGGTACTGAATCTTTAAGGGTGAGCACAGATCTAGGGTCGGAGCCTCCGTGGACTAGCAGAACAGATCAGTTGATACACATATCAAGGGTCTCCGTTCTTAGATGTCCACCTCCCACCTGCGCTTTCCCGGATCCCACTTCCCTTCATCTCTCTTGGCTTTGCTCTGGTTCTAGCCTCTTCATGATGTAAGGGTTGGCCTTCCTACAGAAGCTGTATAGCTCAGCGGACTAAGTGCTTGCATAGGTAAGCGCAGGGGCCAGGGTTCAATACCTGGCTCCGCCTGCCGCGCTGGCCCCGCCTTCGGGTGCGCTAAGCCGGCGATGGAGTCCAGGCGCGGTGGCGTGCGCCTGTAATCCCAGCACTTGGGAGGCAAAAAAAAAGGAAAGAAAATCCTCCAACTTTACATGTAGAGAAACCTCATTCTTCAGTTACATTTCTGTTTTGATCCAGGGCATGGGTAGAGGCTGCTTCTACACCCAAAGACATTTTGAAAAATAGAAATGTATGTAAGAAAATATCTTTATATCTATTTTCCTTGAAAATTTATGATGGCTAATATCCAAACAAAAATAATGTTTTAGTTCTGCCTGTGCTACTAGGGTCTTTTTGGCAGAGAACCACAAGCCATAGGCTATGCATTAAACTAGCCAAACCTTTAGCTCCTAGACACAGAGACCCAGATTCAAATCTAAGTTCCACTATTTCACTTGTGTGATGTTGTATAAGGGCAATTTTGTTAGCTTATGAATAGCTAGCCAGCTAGAAAAAGGCTTGAAGACAGAGAATGCACAGTTTAACCGACAACCTTCCTCAGGCAACAAAGAATACAGCTTCTTATTAAGGAGTTGCAGTCATTCCCTATTAATTTTCCAAGTTTTCAGGAATTTAAAAATGAAAAATAACTGTTTTCCTTTCTAAAATCTCAATTTCCTTTAAAATATTCATAGTGACTAACTCCTTGAGAGAGCTTGAGTTCTAATTGGTCATTTTAAATCCACAGACCTACCTGTGAAAGGCTTCCACTAAAAACTCAGCAATTCCCATGCTCGGCTTATCCATAAAAAGTTCTGGCTCAAGGGTCCACATGGCACTCCATTTCCAGGAACCCCTCCTAGCGACCCAGAGCCTTTTTTCTTATTTTTCCAGCAAAAACTTCCACTTTAACTTCTTTTCTGTCCATAATTTCATTCTTAGAATTCGTGAAACAAAAGTTCAGGTGGAGTTTATGTGGCAAATCATGTAAACCTCTCTGGGCTTCCTTTTTGGTTTTGGCCTATAAAACAGCAATATCAATGGCAACCACCTTGCAAGATTCTCATGAAGATTAGATGAGAAAATATACATAAGTCTAGGAGTTTGCTAGATAATGAGAACTCGATATGTGTAGCTCCCTTATGTGGATCACTGCATAAAGCAGAGTAGACAAAGCTGGGCTTTGCCAATGGACTAGCTATAATAATATTAATATATCATTATATATGCTAGAGACTTTGCCTTCATTTGGCCATTTTAATTCATATCTGAACTGGCCAAAGGAGTGGTTACGCTTTACCTTTAGAAGATATAAAGATATGAATCTTGGGGACAGACCCAAGCCAGAAGCTTTCCAGACTAAGCCATAATATTAAAAGGTGTCTTCGGCAAATCCTTTTTCTGTCAAGAGTTTTGATGGTAATAAATTTCATTTGGGGGTGTTTCTTCAATTTCTGATTTCTGAGAGAGCTTATATAGAATTTATATTATTTCTACTCCAAGTATTTAGGAAAATTTGCAGTGGAAACTACATATTAAGATAATTTAGAATCTGCACATAATTTTGGAAGCTGTGCTTTTGCATGAGCTAGCCTGTCCTATGTTTCCCAGTCACTGAGAATAAAGATCCTTCCAAATATTGAAAAAAAAAAAGATATGAATCACTGAGTCAAGGTTATACTGTGGGAAGTAGGAAGACTCTAAGGATCTTTGGGTGTGTTTCCTTGATTTTTTGCTGTGTCCTCCTTCTTTTATTCTACACAGACCTGCAGAGTCTGGACAGACTGCACAGATTAGAGACTAGTGCTGATTGGATTCTCCCAAATCAGAGACTGAGTTGGGGCTTGAGCACAAGAGATTGTTACAAAGATTAACACCCATAGAAGACAAGCAGGAGGAGAGACAGGACAAGGGCAGGTGCTTCATGACAGAAATTGATAAGGTTTTGACTAACCCCAAGGCATGCTGGAGCCTACGTGGCTTGTAGAAGTTATTTTGAGGCAATGAATTCAAAACATGTGTTAAAAAAAAAAAAACTAAACCAGTGTTGCCACAGGATGGAGGCCAGTGTTAATGGATGCACTATCAATAAGAAACTCTGTTCTACCCAGGACTAGAGATTGTTCTTCCTCCCAAACAATTTAGGGACTAGAATTTTCTTTCACAGAAATAACAAGCTTAAAATAGTCTATAGTATGATCAGGAATCTTTTCTCTTTCTAAGCCTTAACAACAACTCTCTCCTTAACCAAACTTTAGTCAGGCTTCCTTAAGTCCCCTCTTGACTAGCCTCAGTCTAAGCCAGTATCCTGTCTTTGGTATGCTGGGCCTAGTCTTAGCAGGAGTCCTATGAGTCAGTTAATAGAGAATCCCTTGATATCTGATTAAGTTCTTCATTTCTCAATCAGCGAAGTTCTTCCTTCATGTCTCAATCTTTGACCTATCTTTAGCAACAATCCTTGACTAATTTAGCAATAATCCCCTATTCTTAATGTGTCCTCTTAGCAACTTTTTATCCATGGGCTCCTCATTCAGTTCCTTGTCTATAAAACCCATTTGGCTCATTTAGAGTTAAGCTAGCTCCATCTCCACTACTAGTCTAAATAGTCTAGTCTATAAGTCTAGTCTAGTCTAAAAGAGTGCTTTTTGTCCTTGCACAGTTCCTATTCTCCACTTTCAAAGTCCTGTCCATTTGTGCTAAAGTTGAGCTATTACATTCATATTTCAGGAAGGACACAGAGAAAAAGAGAAGGGTAAGAAAAGGTGTGCCCCCCACTGAACCAGTGCTCTTTAAATGGGTCTATCAGAAACCTCACCAATGACATCTGCATATACTTCAGTGACCGCAGCCTGTTGCAAAGGAGGCTGGGAAATGTAGTCTTCTTGATTGTGTCCTTTCCACCCCATGATTGAGATACTGGTAGTGAGAAAGAAGGAATGACAGTTGGGGAGTGGTGCGTGTTCTTTGACACAGAGAGCCAAAACTAAACACAACCTTTGCTGCTTCATTGGCTATACACTTTGTTTCTATTATACACATCAAAATCTTCCAAATGTATAGTTTAAATGTGAAACAATATTCCATACTGATGAAATTGCTTAACTTTTTTCAAATGTTAGTCCATTATCTTGAAGTAATACTGTGCAATGTTAAAGTGTGCTTGATGACACCAGTTTATTAAGTCATTAAGAAGTTTGTATTTTATTTTTCTTACTTAATATTTTAAAAGTGGGACAGTTCTGACTCTATAGAGTGTGGGTTCTTGAATCTGCTGTTACCCATAGCTTTACTGTTGCAAAAACATCAATATCAAACCAAATGGAAGACTCTTTGCACCCAGGAGTTAGTAGACAACTTTTATTATGCTAGCAAGCTGGAGAACCCAGAGGTTCAAATAGCCAGCCCAGTCAGGTTTGAGTTCAGTTTAAATACGGTTTGCAGCAGGAGGTATAACGCTAATAGCAGGTTATTATATGATTGATTACATGGGATACAAGAATTATATAAATATTTTCAGGCAGAATTCTTGGAGGGAAGGTGTCTAAGAATGATAGACTTGAAAGTGTCCTTGAGTGGGTCAGTCTTTCTCAAACATGACATCCTTGAAGTCCTTGAAGCAAGTTGGAATCATTGTGTATTTTGAAGCACAAGCCAGACACGGTCATTTTGACCCCACACATTGTTGAAGGGGAACATCTGGGCCTAAGCAATGAAGCCTGAATAAATATAGCTAGCTACATGACAGGCAGCGTGAGCATAGTCACAGTCACTATGATTGATTTTTAACTTTTACTATAATATGCTTACAAGTCTTCTAGTCTATAAGTGTGCCCTTACATTGTAATTTGGGATAAATTACTTAACCACAGAGATGCAGGGCTCTCATCTGCATAATGGGGAAATAATGTAATCTTCTTCATTGAGTGTTCTTAGGATTACATGACGAAGTTATATCAACAAGAACTGCATGTAAGAAATGGTATAGAAAGAAAACTAATTGGGGAAATAGTGTGTTGTATTCCACTTTTTCCACAAAGCAGCTTTCTATAAAGGAGGCAGACTCTAGCACCCAGACTCTTATTCAAACATTTGTACCTCCCCTTTCTAGTAGCACAATAGCATTTTCAATAGTATGCATAAGAAGCCATATGTGTATTTTTGTGAGAAGCCAAATAACCTTTCTTTTTATCAAGGACCCCAGGAAAGATGCTGATCTTGTTTGGTGCTATGACAGAAAGTTGCAAAGAAAAATCTCAGAGATAAAGTAAATGTGAAGCAGGGAATGGGGATGATCAATGCCTGAAACAGCAAAAACCTTGTAACAGCCAGATCCACGGTATTTATTTGTTTAAGGTCTATAGAATGGGGAGGTGGAGGCTATGTGTGGATGCTAAGGTTAAGGTTCTCAAGCAAGCAGGGCTAATAAAGGAGAGAACGAAATAAGTTTGCATCAAAAACAGAAGAGACCAGGAATAGGTCATGGTGAATGAGTAACTCATTTTTCAGAAAATTGTGAAGAGTCACTTGTCTTGAGCTGTCATGTTATTTCATATCAGAGCCCCAAGGTTTCATGGACTGTATCTCTGATCTTCTGTGGCCTTTGGCAGGGGGATGATGCTAATCCGCATGCCATTGATAGTGTTTTCATGATTCATGTGGGATTTGGCCTGATTCACTACTTAAAATAAGCCAAGTGTGCGGTTAACTCTTTACAGCCCATACTACTTACAGCCTTCTCTGGGCATAAAAAAATAGAGTGGTCTCCTGAACTCTTCTCTTTGACTCTGATTTTGTTACAAGTAGCATTATTGGTAAGCGAATGATATCATATGGATTTGGATAACATATTTCTACATTTGGAAATTGTCAATGAAAGGTAAAGCACAAAGCTGTTATTTATCCTCCCCATGTGACTTGCCCATTGTTGGTGGATATACAGATTTAGGCATCTAGCTTCTGTATGAAAACTTCTATATTCTCAGTCATATCCTCTATATTAGTCCCAAATATAATCCCTTTGAAATGTGTTTTATAATTCATCAGTATTAATTTTGTAGTTAGTAATTGACTCAGCAAATTATTTAGTAACTTTTCTTGTAGCTATTTCATGGTAACATGAAAATCTCAATATTGCTACAATTAATTACCTGAAATAAACAAAACCAGATACTTAACACACATGATCTTATTTAACTCTTGCAGAAAATGAGGGGAAAAGTTATGAGTTTCACCTAGCATTGAGAGAATGATGAGCCGTTGAAGTACATTGAAGGTAAGTCAGTTGCCCGAGATTTACAGCTGCTAAGTTCCTAGGGAGAAATGTAGTTGCCCCTTGGTTTCCACAGACTCTTGGCTCCAGGCCTCCATGCTTTATCCTTGAACCCAAAGATGTTCAAGTCTTTTCTATAAAATGGGATAGTAATTGCAAATAATTTGTCTAAACCCCAAATACTTTAAATCATTTCCAGATGATTGAAAATACCTTACCTAAGGCAAATGCTCTGCAACTTATGGTTATATTGTGTTGCTCAGAAAAAATGACAGGAGGGAAAATGTCTGTTCATGTTCCTATAGAACTCTTTCTCAAAACTTTGCAATCTGTTTGATGAAATTCACGGACATGGGAATTTGAGATACAAATGGCTGATTATATAGGGGTAGGTTCCTGGTCTTCTGGTCACAACATTTTCAAGCAATCAATGTGTAGTTTTGTTTTAGGTGTGTTTCTCTCCAGGGATTTACCTGTTAATATATTGTTGATTCATTAATATTGAACTTACAGCCAAAAGCACTACAACTCAAGCCTGAATGATGGCCCTCTTTCCTTGAACAGGTCCCAGTTGTATTCTACTTAAGATGGCTCAACAGCGTCAGTGCTATGCTTAGGAAACAGTTTATCAAATATAGTTGCCAGCAAAAAGCATGAAAACATTGGGAATGTGGCAGTGAACAGACATGAAAACCACATGTCTTCACAGTATGAACATTGAGATAAGGACCCCAAGCACCTCCCGCTTGACCTCTGGGACTTGTGCTTGAAATATTCTCATCAGAGGAAGTTTTTCCCAAGCTTAGTACAAACTGGGGAGTGACCTCAAAAACGTTTGAATTTTGGTTGTAAGCTTAATGAGGAAGTTTAATGATGAGGCTGTTTGCAAATAAACTTTGTATAATGAGAATCCATGATAAGATATGGGGTTCACCTTTGCCACTTTGATTGAATGTCACTAATTGGCACTGTTTATGCAAATTGAGCTTGATTTCATTTCCACAGTTCGCAGCCATACTCAGTCCCTGCTTTGTTATTGTTTTCCCTTATGCTGAGGCTTTGTCTTGAGTGTACATAAGGCAGGAGCCATAAAGTGGCCAACCAGGAGCAGGGACAGTCAGAGATCAGCTCTCAGATGGAGCAGGTCTACTGTGGATGAAGGATGCCAAGCAATCCGGCATTCATTTTTGTTTCTCAGAAGCAACTGTATGTTAATTATATTTTTCTACAGGTAAAACAACTAAATAAGCCTTTAAAACCTCCCCAAGATACAATATTAGGACAAAGGGGAGTATCCTGGCTTTATCCATCCATCCAATTAATTCATTGCACATGTTGGGGTGGGGAACAAGACAAAGTCCCTGCTCTCAGAGAGACGTTCAGCATGCAAAGAAGCAGCATTGAAGCCTATGATTAGATCATGAGAAGGACTGCAATGAAAACAGCTGTAAGGAAACAGCCTTTTAGGCTGCGTGCTTAGGCTGAGGAAGCGGTAGCTGAGAATTGCATTCCTTTCTCATTGTAGCTTTCTAATAAGGAAAATGGGTGTGAAACACTGAAATCCTGACAGTGGGTGGATGCAATAAATCAGTTAATGTATGTTTCCCCTTCTAGTCTCTATTTTATAAATCTTCTTATCGTTATATACTTAAATTATGAATAATTATGAAAGGATAAAAACTATTTGTTTCAAAGGCCCAAGTCTCCCCTTAGGCACAGCTTGGTTCCACACTCTGGGAGGGTATTTTTCCCCATTTACACTAGCCTGAGGAAAGGGTAGGTCTCAGAGGTCACAAACATTTTTAGCCACTTGAAAATTTTTATTTGTGGGCATCAGTTGAACAGAAACCAACTGAAATTGGGTGAATTCAGTGACCATTTCTGAAAAGAAACTGGTTTTCTGTGAAAGGTTTCAGCACCTGGTGCTTCCAGCCGCGCTAAAGACACAGTCCTCAGCAACGTCAATTACATGGATTTCCTCTAGCTCAGCCCCAGGCTCTGATGTTTATGTAACCAGATTCTGCAAGTTTTCCTGGGCCCTGACATTTCAGGAAAGGTCATCCCACCTAAGACTTTGCCTGCTCCCCAAGTGCCCTCTCCCATCCAAAGGAATACCTGTCTGTAGGCAAGAGTTTCTGAGTTCATCTGAACCCATGCACTTTCTGCTTCCTGTTGGGTAGAGATACCCCTCCCTGTCCACTTTATCTCTTTTACCAAGGGCAGGGCAAGATTAGAGAGACAGGCAGTGTAGAGAACTTGGCTGGAGCCTGCCTTGCTGCTCCATACTGTTGCTTCTTTCTATATCTAGGATGGGTTGCTCTCATAGCTCTCTCTAGCTTTTAACCCATTTGGCTGGTTGTTTCTAAAATTTACCTGCCTGTGTAGTGAAGCAACTGGATGAGATAAATGTGGGAGCACCTCTGGACTGGTTTTCTAAGGCTGTTGTAGCAAATTAGCACAAGCATGGTGACTTAAACAACAACAATTTATTACTTTTTGGGTCTAGAACACAGAAGCTCCATTCAAGAAGATATTTGTAGAGGTGCACTTCCTCTGGGAGCTGGAGAAGGGGGAAATGCATTTCTATCTTTCCTACGTTCTGGTGCTGGCCAGTGCACCTTGGCTTGTGGTTGTATTGTACCAATCTCTGCCTTCTCTTTTGTTTTATTATCAAGTAGCTCATTTGGAAATGTCTTACCAATTAAACATCTCCAGTTCTTCTTGTCTTGAATCAAGAATTGAACAAGACCAGCTAAAAATGGTGCCAAAAGTTTATTTAAAAGTGAGAGGTGAAAGGTGAAGGGAGAACCTAGCTCTGCAGAGTAAACTTGGGCTGAACAAGAGAGACAAAGAGCAAATTCAGAAACAAAAACACCTTGGCCTAGAAGACAGAATGTGTTACTGTGGAGATTCATGCTAATGGAACCCCCCCTTGGCATCTTATCTCTTTTATTCTGCCCACATCTCGTAGCAGAATTTCTACATACAAGGTCCTGGGAATTATTTGACACCATCCTGGGATCTTATAATTGACTGATCTGCTTACTTTCCATCCAGTTTTGCCATTTCCTATCTTGTTTCCTCCTAAGAGATGTAAATCCTCAGAATTCTTTATGGGGTGCGGAAGGAGTAAAGTTCTTTAACTTCTTCAAGCTGGAAGGGCTTGTAGACCATATCTATTAGGCATTATGTGCTCTTTAGTTACTGTGAGGTGCTGTGGCTCTCTGGCTGGGTTTCTGAAGAAAGAGGAAGAAGTTTACCTCTAATGATGTATTGTAGTATGAAAACTGTATAGCCTGCCCTTCAATGTCTTTTGGGGACAAGACACGTCCTCAGGATTTTGAAGAGGCAGTTCACTGATGTTTATCTGCCAACATAGGTCTGGAAGATTATTTGTTTATGAGAGTGACTAACTTCTGGGCAGAGGAGATACAAAGAGTCTGACTAGGAGACCCCTTGATCCCAACTATGACTATAGATACAGAGGAGGGGCTTTTAGAGAAGGAAATCAAAATAGAATGAAGTAATTGAATGGTGTTATCCATGATTCCAAGGTTACCCAGAGTCATTTAGAGAAAATGGTGATGTCTGTGGACAAGGGAATTGTAGGTTCCACTGTGCATTTCTAGTAAATGAGGGTTTTGGCTGACCTAGCCTCTCTCTGGGAGTGGGGTCAGTCAGACTTCCCTTGTCCTATGTCAGGCACAATAGCTGCCTCACACACAGAGCAGGGCTCATGAGGAGACTTGGTATAATTTTGTGCTCAGTGTCTAGTTCTCTTGTGCTTAAACCAGGAGCCTTTTCCTCAGTATTCCCTGGGTTTTTCTTTAGACAACTTAAGTGGGTTTAAAGTATTACCAATGGTAGCAGCTATGTTCTTAGCCTTTTTCTTTTGTTCCTCCTCTGGGTCCTAATTGTTGAACACAGAAAAGGCTATGCCTAGCAATTGGGCAATAGATGCCTATGGGCTTGTCTAAAGCTTTTGTACCTTGTGACAGATATCTGGGGCTGACTGACAGATGGATTGTTGTCCCATTAGTGCCTCTCCTTTCCTGAAAGATAGATCTATATTGGTATATTTGTGAAAGTCCTCTGCTAATCAGTTACAGCAGACAGCTGGATGTTCTTTGGCACTCTGTATGACCCCACTCACTTTATCATAATTAATGGACATTGTTAATACATCTTTTTATCCACATAAGAGCAGCTAAGCATATTAGATATAATTTCTAGTTCATGACTAATATTAAAGTCTCAATTTGCTTTTTTTGAGGGGAGAAATCCTCTCTAGAGTGTTTTCTTTCCTTTTTAAAGCATATTGTCTGTTTGCATAGCTCCTAACTTCTTGTAGGATTCTTTGTCTTTCATCTGAGGTACATCAAGTAGCCAAGATGAATTGAACATTATTCTAGTACGTGTTTGCAGAGGAATAAATTTAATACAGGTCACATAATTTATGGCATTATTTTATAATACTCACACAAAAAAATCAGGTGTAGAAGAGTGCAAGAGATCTGTCCACATGCTAGATACCCCAAGAATCCAGCTGGTACCCTGAATCCCATAGAAACATTTCACACAGCAATGTCATATGCAAGTTCATATCTAATCTTCCCTGGGAAGGCCCAGAGGCCAGTAGTGGAAGCTAGAAAGTCTGCACTGATGGGGTGAAGGATCTGTGCCAGAAGGTTGAGGAATCTGCACTGGAGCTAGGAAGTGATGGTCAAGGCAAAGATCAGCATTCCCCCAAAGTGAACCACAGCTATCCCTGGCAACAGCAAGGACTAGAGATCCTCTGAGAATGAGAACAGCCATGTTCGTGTTAGGGCAACCAGCCATGGAAAATTTCTTCAGGAAAATCTGTGGCACAAGATCTTCCCCTTTGTTCCTCGTTTATGCCATTTTGGCAACAATCCTCAGGTGAGGTTTCCATGACCAGAACCACACTGCCTCAGTTCAGCTGGATGCTCCCAGTTGACCACTAGTTAATCCATCACAGGTACTTTGTCAGGATAAGTAATAAAAAAGGAATCAAAGTTTGGAACCCATCTGAAAATTTATTAGGATCTCTTTAACAGTTGGTCTAGTTATTCTTTGCATGCTGGACATCTGCACCTAAAAAGGGACCTGTACTTGAGTATTCTTTTTTACCCCTGGGACTTCTTTTAGCGAGAGCACAAGTTGTGAACCTGAGTAGTAGAAAGTGCCACTTTGGGGTTTGACCCACAGGGCTTAAAGCTGTCAGTGCACAGCCAGGGCGACTTAGGGATGCCTGAGGAGGCTGTCAAAGGGGCTGAGGAATGTTGCATTCTTCTGGGGCACTGGGATGTAATGAAGTACCCTGGTCATTTGGAGGGGAAGGGTTTCATTTATTGGTCTGAGGATTGTAAGGGAGAAGTTGAGGAGACTCCTACTCTGGCTATCATCTTTAATTAAACCAGCGAGACAGGAATCCCCCTAAGAGACAATGTGGCATGTCTCAGAACAGTATTCTCTAGGGTATCTTTTTTTCCCCTTGAGGCCTGCACTGAGTACCATAGTTTTTGAGCTTCTTAAAATATGTAAAAGGTCACAAAGGCCTGAACATAGGAATTTTCATTCTACCTTTTATGTTCCAAACAGAAACACTGTAACAGGAGAATAGTCTCATAGTTTAAAGTACTATTAAATTTTTATCTTTTGCCACCTTCCAGTTCATACTGAGCCCAGACTGTCTTGCAATAGTAAATAAGCTGTTCTTGTTTTAAACTGCCAAGATCAAACCTATTCCATTCATCAAGGATATGGCCTGGTGGCAGAGTCACTTTAATCCGTGTAGTGATGAAATCCAATAGATTTCCCGTATGCTTGTCTAGGCACCTATCGAGAGAAGGACATAGCTTGGCCTGGATGCTATAAGTTGGCATCCCACACAGAACGAAGTGATCTGAAGTCCACGAGATGCCACTTGTGAGAATTCTACGCAAGTGTGGACAGACATCTCTGTCTGAACCTTAGGGCAATACAGTAGGGAGAACACAGCACAAAACGAAGCTCCTTGAGTGCTTCTGTCTACATACTGAGGCCCATCAACACCTTAGAGACAAGAGGGATGTTGGCTTGGGCTAGTCCTTTAAATTGCAAGAGATATTGGCAGGACTTTTTAAAGCAAAATTTCTTTTTTTTTTTTCATCAGTTTTATTGAGAAACAAATAGCAATGATACAGTTTCAAAT
>NDGM011140615.1:0-16509 GCA_002564305.1 Octomys mimax | reverse complement strand
GTCTGTCTGTCTGTCTCTCTCTCTCTCTCTCTCTCTCTCTCTCTCTCTCTCTCTCTCTCTCATGCACACTAGGTATACACTTTTGTGCCTATTTTTGTTCTTCATTGTACTATTTACTGAAGTGTGGTCTCCCCTAAGCTCACTTTAGCTCTCAGAGTCCTGGTTTCTTCATCTGTAAAAGCGATACAAATTTACCTGGGAGGGAAATTGAGATTAAATAAATGGCTAGCACATGGCTCTCCAGTGAAGAGCCACCTCATCTCTTTCTCTGTGATACAACTCAAGATTCTGCAATTAAAGCACTGAATTTCTGCCCTTTTCCGCCTGTGCTTTTCACGCTGTTCCTGGAGGAAGCAATTAGCATTGGGTGAGTTTTTGTACTTTCAGGGCCCTGACCTCTGCCTGGCTGACCTACCACACACATCAGGCATGATAGATGTGGCTCGTGAGAGTGGCAGATTTGCCATACTATGTTCAGGGTTGGGGACACACACATAGGGCTGCAGTCCTGCACACTGGCTCACCTCTCCAACTGAGCCTGCTTTTTGGACATGCGAAGGATGTGGAGAGCCGTGCCTGGCCCTGTCGAGGGTCAAGGGGTACAGGGTGCTGTTAGGCCTTCCCAGGACTTCCTACTCCTTAAGAAAGCAAGATGGCAAGGTAAATGGCAAAGCAAGAGGACACTGTGATTAGCGAGGGGCCCGCACACAAAGGCTCTAGGGTTTTGAGGAGAAGAAGAAAGAACAGGCAAAGCAGAAGGCACAGAAGGCTCCACGGACAGAGAGGCTCAAGCAGTTCTAGGAGGAGAATGCGGATTGGGGTGGGCGGAAAGGCGCACAGCCAGTCTCCTGGAGGGAAGCAGCTCGTGAGCACAGGTTTTGAGGGGATAAGGCAGGAGCTGACGGAGCAGAGAAAGCAGAGGAGGGCTGGCTGGTGTGGGCAAAGGCAAAATGTTCAGGGATGATGGGACCAGCAGTCCCCTGGGAACTGTACGTGACAAGCAAGGCACTGTGGACAGCAGGGAGGTAGTGACTGTCTGTGGGACAAGGTTTTGGGAGATGAATAGAGTTGTGTTCATCTGGGGAGTTGGCAGGGGGCAAGACCAGAGCAAGGAGAGCATTAGCAGGCGCAGGTGCTGCAATTGCTGCTCATGGAGCCCTCAGCAGCCTTGAAGGCCTGACCTCCTTGACCTTGACCTGGGCAAGTCAGCGCCACAGAGGAGGAGAGAGGAGAGGCTTGCTCGAGGTCCATTGCTGGAAGCAGCAAAGCCTGGTTCTAAGCCACAGTTCAATGAGATATGGAGAACACGTGACAGGTGGGAAAACCCCAGGGATGTCCTGGATATGCAGGGAGCTTCAAGGACCTTGGCCACCATGAGAGGGACCTGGTGGTGGTGGGAAGAAGCCAGGGACACAGTCTATCCTGGACACAGGTCTCAGCTCTTCTGGCTTTTGCTTCCTTCTGTGTAGGGCACTGAGAACATGACAGGGACCCCCTGAGACTCAGATGACAGCCCGTGTGTGAAGCATCACAAGTGCTCAACTCTGTTGGTCTTCTCACGCTTCCCTTCCCTCCCTGTGGCAGGGCCATAGTCCCTTAAATTGTGTAGTAGGAGGTGACATTCTACTTCTGAATTCTCTCAATCTGTAACTGAAGCCAGTTGGCCTTTGAGTTTGGGGAACTTCAGTCGTTTCCTCTTTGGCTCCCTAAAGGTCTCCCCCCCCGCAAGCCCCACCCCACAGAATACACATCACCTACATAGAGATTCTTTTCATGGAGAAATGAGTGAGAATCCCTTAGGGTCTTCCTCCGTTCTCTGAGCTGCTTCATGAGATGGATCCGAGCATGGCTCTGCCTGAGGTGAGCGCTGGGGGCCAGGACAGGAGGTTCAGGGAGGAGCTGGCCATGCTGAGGGCAAGCAGCTCACAGGGCAGGGGCCCGGAGGCCCACTGGGCAGCACCTGGGGTCAGCGTACCTGCTGCCCACCCCCAGCCTCCATGATTTCCCAGACTGCGACCCTAGTTCCAAGACTGACTGACTACTCCACACCATTGGAGGCTCCATCCCAGCTTGAACATCTGGATCTAAAGCTGATTTCTTCCCTGTAACTTCCTGGTTCACCCCGACCATGCCTTCAGGATGCCCATAGGATGCTTTTCTTTTCTCTTTGTCCTTCTTAAAAATAAACATCAATGAATCCAAAAGTACTGGCACCTACCCCATGCCAGTGGTCCTCAGAACAGGGATGAGAATAATATGCAGCTAGACCGAGTAGGTAACAGCCCCACGGGAGATCAGGTTCTATCCTGTGCTCCACCCTTTCCCTCCCAGCCTTCAGTGCTCCCTGCCAGCCCAGAGCTGCTGGACTCCTTTGAGGAGCCCCCTCTTCCATGAAATCCATGGTGAGGAGCAGTTTTCCCTGTCTGTCCACTTAGTCACATGTATAGGTGGTTGTGGGTCAAGATAACTGGCCCTCATTCCAGTTGTCCTGGCTTCTAAGCTACAACCACCTCCGTCTCCTTTTGGGGTAAAGAGTAAGGTAAAGGATTAGGAGTAATGTATGACATGGACTTTCTGTCTTCTAAATCTCAATCACCCCAGAGAGAATGATGTTGATTGGCTGGTCCTTAATTGTGCGCCAGGTTCTCACGAATCCCAAGTTCAGCCTTCATTAGCCATCTAACCTTGGGAAAATTACTTTACCTCTCTGTATCTCAATTTTCCTGTCTATCAAATAGTGTCTGCCCTGCTGGGAACATTAATGTCTGTATGTTTGTGCACATACATGCAAGTGTGTCATTTAGACTGATCATGCCCATGGAAGGGCCGCAGAAGGGCTAGCTGTTCTCTGGCCCAGGCATGCTCTGAATTCCAAGCTCCCAGCGGCACCTAGGAGCAGGTCACTGTTTCTGAACATAAATCTAGCAGATCTGCTGGTGATAAATGCAAGAAATCATCTTTCCCAAAGCTCACTGCGTGCTTGAAAAGACATCTGAGAAGCGGTCCGAACGCTCTCTCCCCATCCTCTCATCACACAGAGAGAGGATGGCACCTGGTCGTGGCTGCTGACTTTAAAATGACAATCGCAAAGGTCAGTAATGACAGCCTTTTGTTCTCTGTCTGGAACTCCACGGTTCACAAGGAGCTCTCACCAGCTTGCTTATTTGGCCATCACCCCCAGCCCTGGGTGTCTTGGGCCCAGTACTGCCCAGTCCTTCTAGCTCCA
Source organism: Octomys mimax (assembly GCA_002564305.1). Taxonomy (NCBI): domain Eukaryota; kingdom Metazoa; phylum Chordata; class Mammalia; order Rodentia; family Octodontidae; genus Octomys; species Octomys mimax. Next base: position 13,283 of record NDGM011140615.1, on the reverse strand, counting down.
GAGTCAGGAGCAGGGCTGAGATGGGCACACAGCGTATCTTCCTTCACCCTGCATTGGGAGGATGCTGTCCTCCTTCTCCTGATTCCTTTCTGCTTTCACCTCTCAGGTGGGACTGGATTCCGCTATGTCTATAACAAGCAGTGCTTACTCAGGAGACCAAGTGCCTGGGTGTAAATCCTAACTCTGGCTTGTACCAGCTGTGTGGCCTTGTGCACGATGCTTTACTATTGTGGACCTTGGTCTCCTCACTGGCGAGTGGGGGCCAGTATCAGTCCTGACACTGTAGGGTTGTAGTGAGAATCCTGGGGCCCTTATTGCAATGATTGGCACACAGGTGAGCACTGGATGGGTGTTGGACATGGCTACTGACTTGGAGTACTTGGCCCCTGAGCAGGGAAGTGCTCTAAGATTTTCCTTCCAGAATCCTGGGGGGGCTCAGAGGTGGGAGCCTGGTATCCTTCTTGGGGAGTGAAGCTAGCTGCCTCTTGGAAAGTTTCTAAGTACTAGATTATAGTCATGGCATTAAGAAGGACCAAACCACTCACACAACTTGGGCCTGGGAGATCCTGTAATGATCATGAATCCCCAAAAAAGGCTGGAGACCCCTGTGTATCCTCATGCATCAACCGAACCACCCTGGTAAGCAACAACCAAGCTGTGTAACCCTTAGCAGGCCTCCACCCTCTCTGAGCTTTAGTTTCTTCCTCTGTAAATGGAAACAATGATGCCTACCTCCTCTCAGTGAGAGGATTACATGGGGTTAAGGAAGCAGTGCACCAAACCAAACGGCGGCTACCACAAGGCACCTAATCCACACTAGCCTTCCCTTCTGCACCTCCCTCTTCTTCGAGATTCTCAGTGAAGTGATACCATGTTTGAGGGGATGGCTAGGTCACCCTGTGCCCAAGCTCAGCAGTGCTTTTCTCTTGGTGACAGTGGCTGCAGACAGGCTGCTTGAGAACAATCAGAGGTTTGCAAAGCTGAGGGCGAAGGGATGGCATGGAGCTCGGTGCATGGGGCTGAGCAGGTGTGAGGCCTTGTTCAGTGAGGCCAAGACAGGAGGGCAGAGCGCATCCACGCAGAGGAAAAAGCGAAAGGTGCGCACTAGCTGACCTATAGTGCCTGGTCTCCTCAGTCCAACCCCCGGGCTGCTGACCCTGCACTGTGTGCATTCTCATCAAAAAATGACTTGAACAATATGGATTTGGAAGTGTGGGACATATGCATGGTGAGAGTGGAGAGGTGTCCTAGAAACACAGGCTGTAAGGCAGACCTCTAACAGAGGAGGGGTCACAGATTTTTTTTAAGGGGGGTTATTCTGGAGGTGTTAAGGCAGAATTTCTTCAAATGCTTTCTATTTGATGTTAGGCTTAGGAATTAAAAAAAATATGTTCTGTAGTCCTTTTGGAAATGCTGCTTAAAAGGCAAACAGGCTTCTTAACCACTGGGCTTCTAGGAGGCGAATGTGCCCTAGGAATTGCCAGGAGGGAAACTCCCAGTTGTGTTGTTCTGAGTAGCTAATAGAGGACCTTTTGCAGAAAGGCTTTGTGGCCACGTAATCTGGAGGCAGGAGGATGTGTGAGCGGATGCTACAGAGCTGGTGCTGTCGTCTAGAGTCCTTTTCCTGGCAGCAGTGTGGATAAGAAGGCAGAGCACTCTGGGGGCAGACTTGTTGCAGATCACCTGTGGAAGACCTTGCAGGGGGAGGGAGGAGCAGAGACGCTGTCATGAGCTCACTGTCCTCCAAGCTGCTTCTGGAGCCAGGAGCCTCCCATTGGAAGGGATGGGTTCAGCCCATTTCTGACCTCAGACCTCCAACTCTGGCTCGAGCTCCATTGACAACAGTGAGAAAGTAAATGGTGTTGTCTATTCTTTAAGCAGCCCACCCTATTCTAAGATCTGATCTGCCTTTGCTGAATGAGTAGTTCAGCCCCTTTCTAGAGGGTCCCATCAGTGTCAATCAACAAACATTTATTAAGCCTGAATTGTGTGCCTCAAAGCAAAGTATGAGGCCAGAGTGCTTGTGCTTAATTTGCCAGGAGGGCTGGGTAAGGGGCAAGAAGAACCCTGGGAGGCCACCAGGAATCTAAGACTGGGGCAAGGGAGCCTGGTAAACATAGGGTGCCCAGGAGAGGGCTGGGACAAGGGTCAGCAGGCTGATGATAATAGCCATGCATTGCAGGCTGTAATAGCATCCCACCATCCTTCAGGAGGGGTCACAAGTAGAGCCTCCGGCTTCATGTGACAGGAAGGGGCTTGTGCTGGTGACGCAGACATTACACATTGCGCAATGAGCAGCGGAAGGCACTGGGACCAAGGCTGGGCCCCTCCCCGCACACGACTGCCAAGTTAGCCCTCTGCCGCACAGTGGATTGGAGATCACGAAGCTCTTTGCAGTGTCTGGAGAGAGCTGACCCACCACAAATAGAAACTGTGCCCATGTCACAGGCATGACAAGAAGGCTTGGAGAATGCCTCTCGAGAAGCTGGGTGGCAGGACGCCTGGCACCACCTGCCCGCCACAGGCACCAGACCTACATCCCACTCCCCACTCAACAGCATGGTCTCAGTATTGGCCACTGTGGCTAGTGCACGGGGAGAAGGCTGCTGTCTGCCATTTTCGACTCCCTTGCATTCTGTAAATTGCCCAGTACTGAAGCAATGAACTATTTTTATTTTTAAAAATACATCTAATTATATCTATTTATCTACCTGTAGATCAGGAAAATTTAAGCGATGCGAATTCCTTCATTAACTCAAGGGAAAAAATTAGTCATCTGACAGAAATTACAGTAGCTCTTCCTTGAGGCTCCTCTCTTACCCTGAATTTCCAAAACACCCTGGGGAATTACAGTTATGTGCGCCATGGGGACCTGGAACCGCACCCACCTGCCCCTGCCATTGCTTCTTCTCACCACACAGTGGCGCTGTTGACAGCTGGTTCCACCGAGGCAAGCGAACTGAACCTGTAGGAAGGTTCTGGCTGCTGACAGGTTCTGCCCTGCCAGAGGATCTACTGCAGTTTCCTAAGCCTAGGCAAGGGGGCTCCCTGCAGGTAGCTCCTGGTGCTTTACTCAGTCCTTTTCCCAGCAACAGGACTCTGTGAGCTACCCTGGTAAGAACATCTTTCAGGGAACATTGTCTTCCCTAGGACAACCAAAGTGACCCGCAGTACTCTTGCCACAGCAGAGGTAAACACCAGCACTAGAACCTTACACTGCAGTGTCACTTCTCTCCAACAGGAATCATAATTCACTAAGATGTTTTTGTTAGATATTGATCTAACAAACCTTTCTGTAAACCTTTCTGATTCTTCGATCGAGGTGAAGACACTAGAAGAAATACTGGGGAAAGAAGAGAAAGTTGGTTATTATTTATTAGTCCATCATTACTAACCATGGCACCTGGCGCAACTGACTTAACCTTTATGTACCTGCTGTCTCACCTGGGAAACTGGATCATATGAACAAGAATGGACCAATGAGATGACTCATACCCAGCACTTAGCAGTGTCTTGCATGTCATAAATAATAAGCAATAGCTGTGGTCATAGGTGTTTCACGATAGTGCTGGTGGCTGCTTTACACCAGTACCGGTGCGATCCCTGTGTGTGCAAGGCCTTCCGTGTATTTCTACAGAGTATCAGGCTGCTTAGCAATGATGGGCCAGGCCACTTCACTCGGCTCCTGTGCAGGGCAGAGGGCCTGTGACAGGGAAGAACCTCACACTCACAGGTGTGTTCCTACTTGTTCTCCCTGGCAAGGTATCCATTCTGTTCTAGCAGTAAAGACAAAACTCACAGAGTGACCCATGGTCCTGCCATGATGCTCCTTGCCTGAGCCGGTTTTATGAAAAAAAAAATGTAAATAGGATATCAGTAATTTAATTTAAAATTAAATAAGCTATGAGTATTGAAATACCAGCAGAGGTTAAGTCATATCTCTTAAAATTCTCATTTATGAAAATACATTTCTAACCTCTATCAGATCAAAGTTTAAAGAATTAGGTTGACTGTGACCAGATGGGCAACATGTGGGGGAGGACAGGCTGGATGCCAGACTTACAGAAGGCCGCTAGCAGGCACACTGAGCAGGCTTTATGCGCCCGGTACTGACTGAAGGGCTGGGGGCTGGGCACTGAGGAAGCAGATACTAGCGTGGTCCTATGGGTACTCCTGGTGAATCTCCGAATTCTCAGACTTGACAGCCCCTGTTAGAAGGTAGAAGGCTCCACAGCATGACAGATGCTGTGTCTGTGCCTTTCCCTATGGATGACAGGGCTGAGCAGAGCAGAGAGGGGTACCAAGGCCCCAGAGCCAGAGTCAGAGTGAGGTGTGAGGAATAGGCAGAGTATCAGAAGCTTCACTGGCCTGAGGGAAACATGTGTTCATTTGGAAGAGGAGGTGTTCTAGAACTTTCTCTTTAAAACACTGAGAAGCCCTCAGAGACTGTGGAGAAGGGGAGTATATGGGAATAGGTCCTGTTCTCTCCTGCATATTTATTTACTTGAGAACACACACACAAGTATCACAATGCTTTGAATCCTTGTTGCTATTTTTAGGTTCTCATTCAGCATGGAAGACAAAGCTGGCTAGGAACAGACTCAAGGTCTGCTAAAGGACAAAGGCGGGAGGGCACAAAAGACACCCCTAGGAATCTGAGTTTGCCACTGACCTACTCATCAGGGAGAGAGCAGNCCCCTTTCTGTCTCATGGAGGAGCTCAGTCTACTGCCCATGGCCCCACACTTCCTGGCCTCTGTGGACACAGTACTCACCTGTTCATTCAGAAAACAGAGGAGAGCAGTAATAGTGTGACGAGCATTAAGATGGTGCTCAAGACTGGACATGCACAAGAGAGGGGAGCGGGGGAAGAGCAGCTTCCTAGGAGAAACGACACTTAACCTGGATCTGGTAGTCACTGGTGAGGAGGCTTGGTGGCACTTAAACTCAACACAGACCAATTATTTCTGAAATAACAGCTTCCTAAAAACTGGGAAAGGCTTCACGTAATTAAGTCCTACCCTGACAAGCCTCACTCCCCCCCAAGCCCCTCTCTCACTTATTCAACAAGGTCTGTGGAACAGTATTACTTGCCGTGGCAAACTGGGCTCTGGGCATGCCGCAGTGCAAGGAGAGACTCCTCTGAATAAAGCCCCGGGGTGGACAGAGGGTGTGCCCTCACATGGTGCGGGCAGGCAAGGTGTTGGCCACTGACTCTGCCCCACTGAGGGCTTTGAAACTGCCAACACTATCTGAGTTTCTCTTGACAAGGGTTAACTTATGATTACTGCTGCAGTCCCAACTGCCAATAGGCCATTCTGAGCCCCTTTCAAATCTTTGTCCCTGGAAGTGATCCAGATTCTCAAAGGAAATGACATCATGGGGCATTTTTATACTTCATCGTATCAAAAAGACTGCAAAGGGAACACTGGACACTTGCTTCAGCCAGGTGCTGGAGGTGGGGTTTTGGGATACACTTTTTCCATATTTGATTCTCCTATCTTGTTGATCTCTTGTGAGGGATGTTTTCAATGCTTTCGTTTATGGAAATCAGGACTCAAGGAGGCTATTCAGGGGTGATTTGAACCCCAATCTGCACATGTCCAGAAGCAACACTCCCTCCCCCTCACAATGCAACGATCCCTCTGGTGCTGAGAGGGACACAAAGAAGCCCCTAACACTGTCACTATCCTCTTTTTTAGGGAAAAAAAAGTCCCCTTCTGCTGAGGTGGTGCGGTCCTGACAATTGCCTTCAACACGGGACCCTCAGATAGCCTGGGGATCACCAAGGCTGGAAGAACAAGAACCAGGCCCTGGAGCTCCCCCTACACACACCAGCTTGGAGGCTCTCCGCTAGTGTCAGCAGGCGGTGCCCACGCAAGGCTGCAGGGAGCAGGTCACACAGCCCCGACTCTGCCCGTGAGTGGAGTGGAAGACGGCGAGGACCTTCAGAGATCTGCAGCCCCAGAGCGGGGTTGGAAAGTGTGCCTGCGGAGCCGCTGCAAGAGGCCACGGTTCTCCAGAGCAATGGCTCGCATCAGAGAGTCCCTGGAAGCCACTCCAACGGACAAAAAGAGACCCTAGCAAGTGTTGCAGAGGTGCTGCTGGCAATGTGACTTGGTCCCGTGGTCAGACCGGGCAGACCCCCAGCAGGGACCACTCAGGGTTCTTCTCACTCTGGGTCAAGCTCCCCGCGACACCATGAACAATAACTTCTGCCGGGCCCTGGTGGACCCGAGGCCCGTGGGGTCCCCTAGCTGCATGCAGCTGGGCGTCGTGCCCCCACCCAGGCCGGCGCCATTGCGCCCTGCCGAGCCCTTGGGCAACGCGCCCTTCCTGCTGTACCCGGCGCCCACCGAGCCGCCTTACTACGACGGTTATGCCGGGGTGCTGCCCTACGTGCCCTTCCCCGGCGCCTTCGGGGTCTACGACTGCCCTTTCGAACCTGCCTTCATCCAGAAGCGCAATGAGCGCGAGCGGCAGCGCGTCAAGTGCGTCAACGAGGGCTACGCACGCCTCCGCGGCCACCTGCCCGGCGCTCTGGCCGAGAAGCGGCTTAGCAAGGTGGAGACGCTGCGCGCCGCCATCCGCTACATCAAGTACCTGCAGGAGCTGCTGAGCGCGACCCCTGATGGCAGCCCCGGCCCTTCGCTGCCTGCCGCCTCCGGATCCGACTGCCCCGGTGATGGCGAGGCTCTGGCGCCCCCCTCGCTGGTCCCCGAGCACTCGGAATCCTCCAGCTTCTCCTGCTCGCCATTCTTTGAGTCAGAGGAATCCAGCCACTGAAGCCCTGCAGCCGGTGGACCAACTCCGGGGAGCCGCCCGCCCGCTCCCTACCCACCCCCCTTCTCAGGGCAGGGGACTAAAGCTTGGAGGTCTGGTGCACTCCCGCCCCCACCATCTTGGGCCCAGGCGGAGCAGCTCTTGAGTGCCTTGCTGCCTGCTGCCTGGGACAGCTGCAGGGGGCCACCCAGGACTGACGCTCCCTGGGTCAAACTCCTGCTCTGCCTAGGCCTGCGTTGGAGAAGTTTAGAGCCCAGCCTGACTCTAGAGGCTCTGCTCTGTACTCCGTCGCTGCAGGGCAGCCCCATCTCATCTCCCCAGTCCCCTGGAACGCTTTGATTCTGATGTGCCCCATTTTGAAGATGCTTCAGCTCAGGGAACTCACTGAGCCTTGAGAGGGGGACCCAGCACCGCAGGGACACAGATGTTCTCGGAAGGAGGCCACGTGTGTCCACTTGTGGGTCTCTGGCTTCTCGGATGGAGGGCGATCATACCCCCACACACACATACCCTGTCCCTCCGTGTGGCCTCCGGGATTTTCCTAGGTTAAGTGCAGTTCCTACCTAAGGCTTGCAGGCCTCTGGAGTCCACCAGCACTGTGTTTGCACTAGAGAGCTAAATAAAAGAACTGCCAGCTCCTTTCTCATTCACACTCAACCTCATTGGGCTGGGGTGTGTGGGGCGTTCTCTTAATGTGTACAGAGCTCCTGAAGGGTCTGCATGCAGGAGTGCGTAAAGTCTCAGCCCCTCGTGCTATTAAGGGAGGGAGGAGGCCTGGTGTCACTGTGATGTGTAGCAGGTTCAGGGTCAGCAGTGACTGCTTTTGAGCTTGTCCTAGGAGCCTTCTGTCACCATTGCCCCAGTGGGAGGGGTTCACTGTTCCCTGACAGAGGCCAGCGTGATCAGGAGAGGAGGAGGCTTGCACAGATCTCTGCAGGTACTGAGATAGGGGGTAGGGGGTGCTGTGGAGCTGTGCTGAGCTAGGCCATCCAGCACTTTCTCGGGACAGTGTCGTAAGGCCCCAGTCTGAAGTTTGGGACTGCACCCCTCAGTTGCTCCCTTTCTGAATTCTACTGCCCCAGCCTTGAAACCTTGTGTCAGTCTCCTGTGCTTCTGTTTTATCCTAGGCCTGTGTGTAAGCTCCTTTCCCAGCCCCCACCTTCCTCAGGGGACGAATTGGGATGTCAGAGGCAGGGCTGGAAGGAGTGACAGCTGCCTGGCCTCAGGAGCTCAGGCTGGGCAGCAGGGAGCCAGAGGAGGCTAATTTTACTCACTGGGAGCAGGAAGAGTAATCCTCCACCCCCAGTCCTGTCCCCACCAGGCTGGCTCAGCAGGACAGGCTCCACCAGACCCAGTCCCCAAGGTAGGGGAACAGGGAGAAGGCAGTGGGGTGGGGAAGCAGGGAAACAGGGGGTTGCTAGGGAAGCCATGGAGCCGTCCTCACCCCAGGATGAGAACCTGAGGAAGAAACAGCCCAAGAAGCCAGTTCCTGAGATTCTGCCCAGGCCACCCCGGGCCTTGTTCTGTCTGACCCTGCAGAACCCCCTGAGGAAGGCCTGCATCAACATCGTGGAATGGAAGTATCCTTCGGGCCGGCAGTGGGGGACTGTGTGTGACGTGGGGGTGGTCGCTGAGCACAGACTTGGAGGGTTGGGGTGACTGGGCTTTGGGCTGGGATGAGCTGCCTCAGCAGGGCCTGAGGAACCTTTAGGAAGGAAGAAAGACCTCCTCTATGCTGGAGAGCAGGGCTGGGGTTGGAGGACTTCCTGGGGTTTGAAGGGCCACCAACCAGAGAGACCATCCACCATCTGAGGGAGTGGGCCATACATGGGGACTGTTTTCAGCTGTGCTTCAGGCCTTAGCCCCGTGGGGTGCACTCAGGATTTTGAAGGCATGGTCTCAGTTTGGAATAAGATGGTGGGGTGGGGAGCAGTAGCCTCTCTAAGGAAATCAGCTCCCTTGATGGGAGGGGCAAAAGTGAAGAGTGTGACAGTTGAAGGAAGGCTTCCCTGGACCCAGGCCCGGCTGGGGAGTGGAGCTGGAAGAGAACTGGGTTTGAAGGATGGGCTGCCCTTAGCAGCTCCAAGATTGGGCCTAGCAAGTCTGGCTGCTTTGGCTCAGACTTACTACCCTGGGGACAGGGACTTCAAATCCCCTTCTATTTTGCCTGAGCTCGGAGAGGAGAAAGAGTGATGAAAATATCTGGGCTATTTGGGGAAAGGAGGAAGAAGCTACAGAGGACAAGAGGCCTATGTTGAATGGATTCTGAGAGGATCAGGAATGCTTGAAATATTTCTACGGGACTGTGGAAGATGGACTCCCTCCAGCTGCCCATCTGAAGATGGGAGGAGGGATAACTAGAAGGCAGTGGAGAGTGCGTGTGGGGGCAGGTCAGCCTGGTCCCCGCGTATCAGGCTCCGGGCCTCTCCCTCCCTGCCTCAGTGATCAGAGCAGGCCAACTGTGCCACTTCTCCCTTTTCTCCATCCTCCCTTCCCCAAGCCTTTTCTTGCTGTAAGCCTCTGCTGCAAGACCTCCTCTATTGTCCAACACTAGAGCTTTCTGGGAAGGAAATGGCATTGTTCAAGTCAACCCTTCTCAGCAGGGTGCCTCCCCGTGCCCTTTTCCCCAACCACATACTACCTACCCTCTTTTTCCTTCCCTAGTTCTTTCCATACCCTTACTTTCTAATGAAAGCAAATCAAGAAAAGCAGAAGTCTGGGAGAGGGGAGGTGTGACTGGGTGCACACTCATAAGGCTCTTCCTTCTCTCCAGGGCTGCCCTAAGGCAGCTTCATTCAAACCTGCATCTGGCCCTCAGTCTTCGTGGACCTTTCTCTAAGTGACCCTTCAGAGGGTTGCCTGACCACTGTCTCAAAAAGTCCTGGCTCCATGGGAGGGACAGACAATAGGAGATACTTAGAGTGGAGGAGCAAAATGTGCTTGGATTCAGCCAGCTTCCAGCCCTGAGGTCTGCAGGAGCCTAAGAGGAAGTACCTGTTCTTGAGGGAGAGAGCCAGGTACCCCAGTAGGTACCTGTAGGACAGCAGGGATGGACCCTGTGCCCCCTGTCCCCAAGAGCAACTCCCTCCCTGTGGCATTATAGTCACAGTCCAGATTGACCGTTAGTGCCCTCTTCTCCTCAGTCCTATGAGCTGCACTCTTCACTCGGGGCTCTCCTTAACCATGGCATCAGACCCTTCGAGACCATCATCTTGCTCACCATCTTTGCCAACTGTGTGGCCCTGGCTGTGTACCTGCCCATGCCGGAAGATGACAACAACACCTTGAACCTTGGCCTGGTAAGATAGGTCTTCATATCCCACTGCTTGTGGGGAGACAGTCCCAGGCTGGAGACACCCTTGGAAGGCTGTATTCTGGCGGTGACACTAGTGATTCAGCTCCTGAGGACCCAGACCCTCAGGCCCTGTTTTTCCAACCTGTGGAGTTGCTGAGGTATTCAGGACTTTTCAAGGCAAACCCGCTCAGTTCAGATTCTGTAACACTACCAGTCATTACTAAACAAGTACCCGCTGTGCTTAGGCACTATGTTAAGCACCCAGCAGGAATAAATACACTGAATCTTCACAATGACCCCATAAAGTAGTCCCACTTGACAGGTGTTGAAATTGAGCCTTAGTGAGGTCAGCCAGTGAACCACGGAGTCTGAATGCTGATTTCTCTTTCCTGGATATGATCCAGAACAAACTGGTTCCCAAGAGCCAGTTGAAAGAGCATGAGTCTGATAAAGGAGCGTGTTTTAGGGCTTGGGATGTGTGAGAACACTGAGGCTTGGAGAAGTTTAGGTCTTTGGCCAGGGTCACCTCATTCAAGCTTCACAATCCAGCCTCTCTGACTTTGAAACCCACTCCTGTTCCTGACGTATTGATGACAGGGTGATAACATGGGGATTTCTAAAGGAAGCCCCCTTAGATACAGTGCCTTTGGGGCAGGGGGTGTAGCAGTGGTAGAAAGCTTGTCTAGCACACCTGAAAACTTAGCTTTGATTCCCAACACCACAAAAACAAAAACAATGGAGTGACCATTTCAATAAGGGCTTTAGAGAGCGTGGAGCTTTTTTAAGGCATCTGCGCCAGGGAGAAAGTGCTTGCTCTGCCTCGCAGTTGCTGGTTTCCATGGGAATCTATCGAGCTGGGGAGAAGCTGGCATTCTAAATGTATCCTCGCTATGAGTAGAAAAGCAGCTCCCAGTGTGGAAGGAGAGTAGGGCTAAGAGGTAGGTGGCCAGTGCACTGTGCTGGCAGGGAAGGGGGCCCAGACAGCCTGAGCCTTCTGCACTTGCAGCCTCTGCTCTCCATGTCCCCGGATTTAGAGGGTCCTGGGTCCACCCCTCTCTTCAGATGTCATAGTGTGGGCTTCAGCTCCATTAAGAAGTTGGCTACATATGCAAGAAACTGCCTCTCTGGAGGTATTAAATTACACCTCAGTGGTTACTTCGTCTTCCATCTTGAAACATAATGGCCACCTCAGGCTTTTCAAATGGCCTGTGTGTGCGTTTCCTGAGTTTGTGGACAAGAACTGCACTTATGCACACAGTGAACTTCCTGATAGAGAGAAGCCTGACCAGAAACCTTTCCAAAGCAACAAATGTCACCTAGCAGGTCAGAGCTGCATGGGAAATTAGCTATAGGGAAGGACTGTAGTCCTTCTAAGGACTGCTGTGTCATGATGTCCAGAAAGAGCAGATCAGCTTCTGCCTGGTCTCTTCTCTCCCTCTTGTCAACTATGGGTTCATCACTGTGACACCCAGCGAGAGGGAAATGAAAGGGGGCAGAACAGGAGGAAGGGAGAGGAAGTGTTTCTCTTTTCCTCAGCCTATGGGCTGCTTGACAGGCATCTGAGAAAGGCGGGGGACTTCTTAGCTCTCAGAATAGCTCATCATTTTTAAGAAAGCAGGCTAAGGACCAACTTTGTGCTAACTTTCTCATTCGTTTTACAAATATATATTTAGTGCCTGTTATATCCATGGTACATACTGGAGATATAAATGTGAACCAAAGACATAGTTTCCATCTCTGTAGAGCTTAATTAAATAAACTGATTAAAAGAGTGATTACCATTTAAACAATTAAATAGGTAATTAAAGTGAATTGGGCCATGTGTGAGGTTAGGGAGATAGATGCCCTACTAGAAAAGAACCTGAGTTGGTGTTGGGGCCAGGGATGCTCCCCAAATGGTGGGTGATTAACCTGAGATGGAAGGATGAAGAGCCAGCCAATTAGCTCAGCGGATTAAAGCGCCTTTTTAGGCAGACCCAGGCTAGGGGCTTGATCCCCGGCCTGCCGTGCTGGCCCAGCCCTGCCGTAGTGGCCACATCCCTGGGGCCTGTTGAGACAGCTATCAAGACTGGGCATGTGTGCTTTACAAATGTAGTAGAGTACATCTGTAATCCCAGTGCTTGGGAGGCTGAGAAACAGGAATTATCACTACAAGTCCGATCTGTGTAGTGAGACCCTGTAGACCCTGTACTAAAAAAAAAAAAGAAGACAAAGAAGGATGAGAACAGGGCCGACTTTGTAGGTGTGTGACCTGGGCAGGGTCCTGGGCTCAGCGGGGCATCATGCTACAATTCAATACTCTGTGGTCATGGCATTGAAATAATTTTAATTAATTTTATCATTGAATTTATGTTTCATAAAGGAATTCCACTGGGACAATGGCACATGCACCAGGAGCTTGGTGACTTGGTTCACACATGGTCCTGACTTTTGCCACTTTTTCACCTCAAAAGATGGGCTCTCTGGTTGATGTTTTGCCCTCTGGTTCCCTGGACTTCCAGGAAGAGAGGTGCAGAAGTAAGGGGGTGCTCAGGGCTGGGTGCAGGGGCTCTTTGGTGTGGCAGGGAAGGATATGGCTCTGGTAGTCCCTGCCTTGGATTAACCATGCCACAGCTCATTCCATGGGTCATTCTGCAAGTCTAATCCCACCAGATCCTCAGTGTCTCCTGGAGTGTAAATTGTGACACAATTGTGCCTACCGCAGGATGTTGTCCTGGTTGGTCTGTGTAAAGAAGAGATGCCTGGTTCCAGTTCTCCCTCTCAGGCCAGGCTGTGGGATGTTGGGTAGCTGGATGGCAAGGATTTTGGGGGGAGTTAGGAAGCAGGTGTCTGCTGTGGTCTGTACTTGCCCTATCCCATTGGCAACTTAAAAATGCCACAGTAGATTGTGAAAGAGATTGTAAAAGGAAGTGAAGAGCTTTATGCTTTGGTACCTTTTATCAGTACTGATTTTCTATATTTTGAACAAGTGGGCTTCATGTTTTCATTTGCCTTGGGTCTTCTGGTGAGCTGTGGCCCCTGGATGAGGGGGTAAATGTGAGAGTTTCAGAAAGCCAGACAGGAAAAAGGTCCCAGGTGGAGGGGGCTGTGTGGGCAAAGGGCTCAAGGAACAAGACAGAGAGAACAGGGGGGAGTTTAGAGAGGTCTCAGGCCACTACATCTATCATGGCCTGGAGTGACATGGAAAGCAGGGGAAGAATAAGGAA
>NDGM011140604.1:0-19198 GCA_002564305.1 Octomys mimax | reverse complement strand
CCGTTGCTTGACCAATTTGCTCTCTGTGAAAGCCTGAGAGAATGTTTTCTCTCTAGGTGACTCAACTGCTTCTGTTATAGTATAATAATATCATTAAGCTTCTCTTCTGAATACGTAACAGCTAAAGCTTGCAGACCAAAAATTAGATAAATGGTCTAAAATGATAGCCAATATTTTGGCTTTAGCTCTTCAAGCTCAGTGAGGACTCAAGACATAAGAGAGCCTCTGCTGTGACATTCTGTAACTCAGTTGGGTCCCAAATTTTCAGATCAAGGAGATTATGGGGCCTCAGAGGAAAGTGATTGATGAGGTATAATGTACCTAATGAACTACATTTTAAAGGAAAAAGAGAAAGTAAGTGCAGTGCTCTAAGTCAAGGAAGAATTTAGCTTTTAGATTTTATTTCAGGTACAACAACAAAAAGAGAATTGCTGGAATATCAAGAGAGGATACCGTGAGAACAGAAACAGCTAACAACGACTGCCTCTGAACTTGTAGGCTGTAATGTAAAGTTTGGTTTTAAAATTAAATCAGTTGGATACTGTAAAAATGTTGCAAATAAATGACATAGGGTTTTGGTTTGGGATGGCGAGAAATTGTAGAGATAATTGGTGGTGCTTATTACACACCAGTGTAAACTCCATGGAATAGTAGGCTCGAAAAATGTTGAATGGTAAATTTTAACCTATGTTTATTTTACGGCCATGAAATCAAAAGAAAGCTCATGCAAGTTGGCCCCAAAAAAGAAAGAAAAGGATCAGCATGAAAACACAGAGATCTGCTGGAAATTGTTGCAGTGTCTGATGGGAAATAATGGTGCCCCGGAACATGGGAGGCAGCGTAGACATGGTCACATTCAGGATGAAATCAGAGTCAGTGTGATGAAAGGGTTAAATGTGTATGGTGAGGAGAAAGGATAAATAAATGTACCATGAATACTGTGTTAGCTCTTTATCATTGTAACAAATACCTAAAGTAATCAATTTAAGGTGTTTTAGTTATTTTTCTCTCATTTTTGAGACAAAATGCCAAACATCCTAAGCTAAAAGGAAAAAGGTTTTATAGCTAAGAGCTCCTAGAGGTTTCATCTCATAATCATCTGGGACAGCGTGGATCATGGCAGAGGGGCCACCGTTCCTGGCCACAGAAGACACCAAAAGTCAGGAGGCAACTAGACGGGCTCTCTTTCTGTCTCTAGTATTGTGTCCAGTCTACTAAGATTAACAGTGCCAATCCAATCAGTGGACTGATCCAGTAATCACCTGCCCTTAATCCCAGCACTGAACTAGGAATCAATCACATACTTTAGCTTCAGCCACTTCCAGAAAAATCTCTATGACCACATGAGACTTTGGGGGGAGGCATATAGACACAAACCATCACAGAAGCTCAAAAGGTTTTTAAGACTTAGAGTTCTGAAGATTTTAGTCTATAATCACATGATGATGTAGCACAGGATGGAATAAAAGCTGTTTACCTTGGGCACAGGATATGAAAGAAGAAGAAGAAAAGGCTCTATCCTTGTTTCCACCTCAAGGGCACACCTCCTATTCCTATTACTTCCTTCCACCTCTAGTAAAGCCATGGGCTCAGGACTAAACCTTTACCACATAGGCCCGTGGTGGACACGTCTATATTTTTGGTTTAAATAGTATGAGGGCAGTGTCTATACATGTGAGTGAGGCCAGAGGGAAGATTCTGCATCACTGAGACATAGATGCTATATAGGAAACTCATTATAGAAAGTATACTCAGGAGAAAGAGATAAAATTGAGTGACAGCATCCAAACAAGAATATGAAAGTTATGTGAAAGAATATAGCGAGAAGGAGAAATGACTCTGGCAAAGTAAGTTTCGTGGTTTTTAAAGTGTAAAACTGAAGTGAGCAAAAGTGAAATAGTCTATCATAGAAATAAGAAT
This sequence comes from Octomys mimax, assembly GCA_002564305.1. Lineage (NCBI taxonomy): Eukaryota > Metazoa > Chordata > Mammalia > Rodentia > Octodontidae > Octomys > Octomys mimax. Next base: position 17,278 of record NDGM011140604.1, on the reverse strand, counting down.
ATTAATTGGGTTGGGCAGATTGGTCTGTGTGAGTCTGTCGTGCACCGAAAATTAGAGCAACCCATGAAAGTAGGAGTTAGTGTTATACCCAGAACATATGCCAACCACATCTCAGGGCCCTTTCCTGATATAAAATAGGATATTTTGTTTGCATGAAAATGTAACACCCTTGGTTACTGTAGGTATGTTTTCAGATGCTCTGTGTATTCATCTTCCAGTGTGAATTGCTTCTCACAGAGATTCTTAGCAAACAGACAGCTGAGTTTGCGTCTCACAGCTAGTGCAAGCCGAGCATGTGTGTCAGTCAGACCTCTGTTGAAATTCTTATTCCTTCTCTAACGGTCAGGATGTCCTTTACTTAACCTTTCTGGGATTTTATTCTGTCACTTATTGACCTGAGAGTATGATGTTTAATGGAATGATTTATTATAAGGATTAAGGTTAATACATCTACCTTCTCTGACACATAGCAGACAGTAGATATGGTAGCAGTTGCTGTTTCTATCAAGTCCTGTTGGGGGCAGGACTAATACTGAATTTGACCGAACAGTAAATTATTATCAAGTAGCAAGTGAACATTTTAAGAAAAGATGAAGGATTTTGGGTATCATTCTGAAAAGTTTGTTTCAATGGAAAGTGAGAAACTTCAGTAAAGTGATGGAAGAGAAAGACCTCAAGAGCTGTCATAGTGAGAAGATACTTTAATACTGTCGTGATAAACCATGTCTTCATCATGTCAGTGCAATATGACCTGGAGAATTTAAGGCAGTAGCTTCAACATTTAAAACTGAATACCTTCTTTTGTATCGTATGCTATCCCCACACTTTTGAAATGTACATCCCCATCAGTCAAGTTTTAATGTGTACCCTTTTATGTATATTTATTAACTGATGTATTAAATATTACATATGTTCTAAAATGTACTCAACATAGAAATATGCAAAGATGTAAGGGTGCCATAATATTTCAAAATAATTTTTGTTTACTTATAAATTGTTTCAGTTAACATTGCTTAATCTTAGGAGAAAATTACTTTTAAAGATTTCCATGACTATCCTTTATCGTTTTTGTTGACATAACGTTTACTGAGCAATCATGGAAAGATAGTAATCTCAAGATGAGTGTTTTCTAATCTTCTTATAAATCTTTGTAGCTGAAAAGACACCTGAGAAAGGCAGCTAAACACAACTTGAAAAGTCTCACCATGAGGCAGTTACATGTGTAAGTCTCATACTAGAGTTCTGTGCCTCTCTTGTGCAAGTGTTTTTTGTAAGATTCCATTGGCAGATTCCATCATCCCTAATGTTCATTTGTTATTCCCCAGAATTAATTAGAAGATATTACATTTTCGTACCTTTGAAAGGGAACCTTAAAATTCATCCGTATCTTTTGGCAGATTATTTTACACATAGCAAATCCTATTGCCAGGAATTCAAAGGAACAAATTATGAGAGAGCTGTAACTACAGTATGATTTTAGATCTTAGTCACTCTAATGTTATTATCATGGGAATATTTCCAAACATTCATCTTGAAAACATTCTACATGTATTTCTTTCTCTCAGAAGTAATCCTTTTCTCATGCGTTGTTAACATATCATTTTTATCTTGATGTGTTTTTTTTTCATTCTCACATCCTAAAATAGTTATTCATATCATATTACGTGAAGCTACGTGACTTTACAGAACGAGGAATCACCTTTGACTTTTTGGAAAAATACAACTTTAACTATTTAAGTATGTTTACATTAGACAGCTGGCAGGCATCTATGCAGCATAACATATTTTTCACTCTTCATTATACTTAAAGAATTATGAAATTTCTCTTTTAATCTAACACAACCCATGAATCTTTTTAGGCCATCAAAGAGAACAGCCATGTGATGTGCTACACATCAAATTATTGATGATGACCGTGGTATTTTTATCTTATTTTGGATTTCATGTTAGGCTGCTTGGGCATACATGCGTGGGGGAGGGCATCATACAGAAGATTCTGACATTTCTGCCAGTATTTCAAAGGAACACTTTGGATGCCAAATTTCCAGGTTCCGAATGAAAGGAACTAAGTCATTTTCACCCTCTTGCAATTGTATTCATTGAGCATGAAGAGGAGTTGAGTCCACCATCCACGAGGCTCAGGCACATGTATACACCATGTAAGAAGTGCGCACAGTGCGTTGCTGAGCGCCTCTGCTCGCTCGGCCAGTGTAAAATGACATAGACTGGAGGAGGATCTTACTGTTTGGATTTGTGAGTCGGTGATGATATAAAAAAGAATCATGTCCCTGGTTATTATTAAGTACTCGGTGCTTGGGTAATTATTTCTCTCTAAGTGAGCAACAGGGAAATTGGTTACTGCTTATTATTTTTAGTTTTGCTTTATATCTTGTTTTAGTATTTTGATTAGGTTTGTCACTGCTTTGTGTGTATAAAAGGCAATATGCACACTAAAAATACATGTAATACGTAAGCCTACCGAGAAGAGTGAAGGCTAAGAGGGCGATAATGCGGCAGAGGCTTCTCTAATTCCAGAACAGCGACTACAATATCCTGGGATGACAGGGGCAATGCTGTTTTCTTTTTTATTGCTGGAGCTCAGTCACTGATGTCGGAGTGGCTTTGTCCCACAGTGGCTAGGTACAAAGTGCAATTCATTTTCATGCAAAGCACAAAGCCTCAGCTCAGTCTTTGAACCTTGTTTTTGCTATTGTCATAAAGAAGAGATTTTAAAATTAAGGCCAGAATACGATCATGAATGTCCCCACGGTTTTCACTAATACGCCTGCTGCTTTCCCTTCTTGTTGGCCGAATGACAGTTGCCTCTTTATTGGTAAGATAAGTAAGGAAGTCGCTGCTGTTCCTCCTACTGATCTATTTCATTTAAAAAGTCATTTCAACATATGATAAAATTCTAAATGAGTTGAACTCTTTATGCGATTTCGTTAGCTGTTTCTTTCATGATTGGGGATTTAGAGTACACTGAGTTGTTTCAATGACTAAAAGCTAGTTTTTCCTTGTTAACTTATCCTTTGAATTCTCAGTTTTTCCAGTGCTGAATGAGTCCTCCCACACATCAGTTTAATTTTTTTGGTTAATTGGCAGTTACAATTCCTATTTATAGTCATTTTTCAGACTAGAAAATGTTATGCCTATTTAATCCCTGTGTATTTATAACCAGTGAATACATGACATTTCAGGAGAAAATACCCGGCACCTTGTGCTGACTTTGCTGATGATATCATAAAAGACTGAGTAAACATTTTTTAATTGTTACTTTTAGTTATCAACAAATAATTGTGTAAAAATCTAATGAATGAAGGGAATTAACTTCTTATGACAGCAAGAACTTCTCTATTAGAGGACAATCTTTCCATTGTACTTCACCAAATCATTTAATTTTACCAGCTAGATGAACTGTTAGCTGATATATTTATATCAAAATGTGCATTAAAGACCTTAGATCTAAACATATTTATTAGACTGCAAGCAGATGTGAAATAATGTTTAAGAATCATTTACCAAAAAATATTGACACAGTGATGTAAATGGAAAGGAACTGTTCTAAATGCTAGAATACGTTACTAACACTGCCCTTTTCATTCAGAAAAGTGCTTTGGATCATATAAATTGGATACAGGCCTCTGGCATTTGCCATGTTACATAGAAGCTAGAAATGAGTAACACTTAACTAACCCATAATAACTGCCTCAAATCCATGTAGATGTTGTGGGGTATCAAGCTGATTATCCCTCCCATCCTTATAGTCACAATTAATGTTGCTTTACATTTCTAAAGTATCTCTTCCAACCCTAATACGTTCAGTAGTTTAACCACTTATGTGCTCTTATTTTATTGTACTTTACTGAAGGACGCCTGGGTATCTTGAAATCATTTAGGTCTGTCCTTCTACGCTATTTTTTTTCTACATTTTACGTAGTATTAGAATTGTCAAATTGTCTTGCACTCTTGATTCTAGTGTACAAATGTAAGTTAACCTTCTTTGTATTGAAGCATTGATGAATTTGTTATCTTCAAAGAATGGAAGGAATTTTATTTTTGTGGGTTACAGTACTAGACTGAAAAATAAACATCATATAGGAATTAATATATTTTCACAGTATGGGTACATAACATGCTACTGACAGGGCTTTCCAGGGTGGATTTTGTACAAATTGTATGCTCTGATTTATACTAAATTGAGTAATGTCTATATCTATTGGTTCTGCATCTTGTATTTCAGTCTTTACAGCTCATTGCTTGATATATCTTCCTGGATGCAAAGGACAACAACATTCTGATTCTTCCTCCAACTGAATAATCACTAAATGTAATACGTGCGTTTCATCCACAACCTAGCAAGGTTTTTCAGTGATCAAGTAACATGGGGAATGCAATTCACTGTTCAGATTTGCAGCTCCTTTTGAAGTTGTGTGGTTGCTTGTGTGAGCAGTAAGGCGATGGGCTAAGGCACAGAGAGCCGAATGAGTCACTGAAATGAGTTCCTTAAACAAATGTAGGAGACCTGTAATTTTTTTCAGCGTTCTTAAGTACACTTGCAAATAAATCTATTGACACTAATAAAACAAAAGAAAGGAAACAAACAATTTACCACATTTTCTACATGCCTCTTATTTGTTTTGAGATTTGAGGGGGTTTCAAGTAGTTTACAATAATAATAATTATTATTATTATTTTGTGTGTGTGTGTGTGTGTGTGTGTGTGTGTGGAACTGGGGATTGAACTCAGACCCTTGCATTTGCCAGGCAAGCACTTATTCTACTGAACCATCTCCCCCAAGCCTTATAATTTTATGGTGTTTGTCTAACCTAGCAACTATGACTACCTAAGTTGGGTCTCACTAAATTACTAAATTGCCCAGGTTCTACTGGGCTAGAACTTGTGATCCTCCTGCTTCAGCCTCCCAGAGTGCTGTCACTGCAGGAGTGAGGCAACAAACCTAGCTTCAAGGACATTTTTTTTTTGTGGAACCGGGGATTGAATTCAGGCCCTTGCATTTGCCAGGAAAGCTCTTGTTCCATTGAGCCATCTCCCCTGCCCCAAGGACAAATGTTGAGATGCAGGAGCAACTGTATTTATACCAGGCAATTCGCAAGCATAAAATAACATCTTGATCAAGAATTTTGCTGGAGCTTTATGTATTCTTACTTAATCTTCATATCTACCATAAATATGAAATATCATTTTCCATTCACAAAATACCTCTGTATTATCCACAATGTATACTCAGGAACACTGTAAAGATAACAAAACTTAAAAAGTTCAAAGACATACTTAGTAGTATGCAGTCATCTAGGAGTAGAAGTAATTCAATAATTTTCAAAACAGCTATGTACTTCCAATAACAACATATGTGGATGAATGTCTATGATAAAATGTCATCTATGATATATAAGCACCTATGTGTACAATTACACATATGTGTGATTTCAAGGAATAATGAAAAAGAGTATGTGGTAAATTACTACCTGCAAAAGGAAGGTTAGGCATAAGAAAATGTAACATTTTAATTTTTTTCAAGTAAGATATTATGTCTGTAATCCAGTAGAAGAGTATTTCTTTCCTTGGTGACTGAATCATGACACTGAGTTGTCAGTAGTAAACAAACTTTGACCATAAAATCGCAGATAGTATACCTTTGCTGCTATTTTTAAGTTAAGAATTACACACTGCTCATTCATTTGGAGAAAGCCTTTCTTGATAAATAACATAATACAGAAGAGAACTTGAAGAAAAATCACAATTCACTTTTGTATTATTTGAAATCATTTGTTTGAAAGGTTATGGTGTAAGTCATGCACAGCACTCCCATTTGTACATGAATCACAAGGTATATTATTTGTGGTGGTGGCTTTACTGTCCTCATGTACATAATTGCCAGCAGCTTAGTACCTAGGAGTAACCTAGCAACAAGTCCTTTCTCCTGCAAGTAAGAAATGAATGGAAAGTGTTATGGAAAAATTGCATAGCTGAAGAAAGTTGGAACATATATTATTAAGATATTCTAATTTTTGAGAAATTTCATGACAATGGCTATTAAATTTCATACCAAATAATACTATTCCCTGCTTCCTTCATTTGGAATAAAAAAGCAATGGATTTCAGACTACACTGCTGGTAACTAGGTAACTGAATACATTATTTTCCCTGGCAGCCTGTTCAAGACAGAGTAGGTGGGAAAGGGCCCTGGCATGCGATTGCTTTATGGTAGGTGAGTTTACTACATTTAGTTTCAACAGTAAACTTTCTTGACAATGAGATATGTCCCATCCTTCTAAATTACTTTAGAATAAATATTCGGATTTATATTCAAAGGGTTGTTCATATCATGATCCAGTTTTAGGTTCTTCAGCTTTGTGGAATTCCAGAAGATTCTACTTTGTGTGATTTTAACTTTGGTATGAATATTGATTTCCATAGATGAATGGAAATTTTAATTTCTGTATTTTAACTTAATTTAATTGGGAAAATAATTCTGTTGTGCTATACCTATAACTTCATCAAGGTAGATTTTCAGTTATCAGAGAAAGAGTGCAACTTTATAGGAACATCATTTAATGATTAATAGCCCCAGGCAATGACAGAAACACACATTTGTGAGTACCTCCCATTAATAGTACAGTAATTATTTGGCCCCTATAAAATGCCCTTTAAAAATTCCAGGTATTTTTATTTCCAAAGGGATTATTTTTTGCCTTATTTTTACTGTTTTCTCTTTTGGTACTGAGACTCGAACTCTGGGCCTCGTGCTTGCTAGGCAGGCGCTGCGCTGCTGAGCTACATGCCTGGCCCTCCAGGTATTTTTAAAGGACAGTAGATTGGTGTGTATACTGATGATATGATTGTGCGTTTAAATGGACTCATAGAATTATAAACTAGATAGCATGTGCTCCATGGCGGAGATACATCTTCCCCCAAGTGCCCTGACTTTTATATTAGTTTTATATTAGATTAGTTTGTAACCTTAAGCAACTCTGAACTCTTGCCACAATTATGACTGAGCTGATTTGCATATCTTACCATTGAAGAGGGAGTCTATACAGAAAAAGCACATTTCAAAAGGTAGTCAGATTTTTATGTATAGATGAAAAGTTCAGTTTCTTAAATTATTTGGACCAATGTGAAGCACTTCAATAAAAATGAACTTTACACAAAAGCAACCATAAATAAAGAATATTCTTTATATAGGGAAAAAATGACCTCACCTACCCTTAGAGATACTTACCTATAATCAGAGACTGACTGCATGAAAATTATACCCAAAATGTTACAGCAGACCAATATGGTTTATCTGTAAAGATGTTACTCATCACAACTGTAATCTCTGCTCGAACAGTTGCTCAAGAAAATAGTTTTTTACATATGGTTTGTGAATTTTAACTGCCCCCTCCAGCAACGATGTCTTGATGGAGTCATATTAGTGAAAAACCATACCCTTCATTTGGTAGGCTTCATCCTGGAGGGCAGAGATGTGATCCTCATTTTTACTCAATATATCATGCTTCTTACACCATAAGAAAGCAAGAAATAATAATAATAATAATAAATATTTTCAATTGACATGGATAGATGTGTTAGAGGTTCCCACAACTATTACAATTATATTAAAATCATCTAAACTACATGTTAAAAAGAGAGCAAACATTTAAGGAACACCCTTAGAGATGAGGTAAAGCTTGCCATTCGACGGTAGACATAAATTAACTACCAGAACTTTATTGTTAAGCTGTAAAGTTGATCTAAAAGGAACTGTACTTGTTATTGCAGGTTTGGTTACAAAAGTACGGCTACCTTCCACCAACTGACCCCAGAATGTCGGTACTGCGCTCTGCAGAGACCATGCAGTCCGCCCTAGCGGCCATGCAGCAGTTCTATGGCATTAACATGACAGGAAAAGTGGACAGAAACACCATTGAGTAAGTAATGGCGTCCGCACTCCTTCCTTTTTTGGTCTTTGCGCCAAACTAAGTACTGTAATTAAAAAAAAAAAAAAATACACGAACGCTACCAGCCCTAATGGATTACTTTATCTGATTAACGTTCTTTAGAATTTATCCCATTTTGAGATTTCATAGAACAAATCAGGTTCAAAGTCATGTTTGCTCCCCTGAATTTGGCAACACACAGTTCAAGCAGAAAGAAAATAAGAATGAGAGCCCCAGTAGGTGGATGGCTGCAGGCACTAAATGAAATAGTGACAGTGAGAGGCGGAGCTGGTTTGTGTGGCCCGTGAGATTATTTCAAATCCGTTTCTTCAAATCTTTGTTCAGGACTGTCATGTAAATAGATTCAGATTGGCCATAGTGAAATTATTTGCACAATAGAAATTGAGAAATAATGTAAACCAGGGTTGTTCCTTACCGAGCAAGTTATCTGTGAGAGGTTTTGTCAAGTTCATAAATTAAAAGAAGTTTGTCAAAAGGGACTTTGTTGTGTGCACAGCTGGCTGTAATCGCACGCTGTTCAGCCACAGCAGCACAGAAAGTTCTACAATATTAGGAAGCAGCATTTTTGTTTCTAGACAGCAAAGGAGAGAGTGATTAATTTTTTTTTTCAAGGGAGGAAAAATCATTTGTGTTTTCGGAGCCCTTGATTATCACAAATTGAATCTACTTCTATTATTTATGTTTAGTATGGTGATGAGACATTAGCCTCCTCACTGGGGAAGACAAGGTTGTATTTTTCTCTGTACTTTCTCAAATAAAGGAAGCTCATGTCGGAAGCTGAGTGATGGTCACAGTAGCCGCAGGACCAGGCTGCTTGATGTTTATTCTGGGGACATCACCCTGCTGTGCACCTCAAAAAGCAATGGTTAGTTTTCCACTTACATTTTCAGTTCCTGACATATCTGGACCCAGACATAATTATGACATGCCAAACTGATTTATTATGTAATTATGGAATTATATTTTGCTCTCGAATGCTTGCAACATGATGTTATTCATAGTACCTCTTGCTCGTCAAGATAGGAAAGCATAATAAATACTTTGAGATTAAGCTTCAAATCAGATTAAAAAAAATAAATGCATTACCTCCTCCAGTACTTTTAAAAGATGTATAAATATTAATTTTGATCTACACCTTGGAAACAAAATCAGGAAGATATTCAATTTAATTTTAGGTGATAAAATACCCCTTGACCTAGATAAATATGACTAGAACTTACTCATGCATAATAAAACTCAGTGAGTTCTGTGTTTTCTTGCTGTGTAAGTAGATAATTCCATTAATTAATTATCTTTTGAAAACAGGCCTAGATAAGTCCTAAACTTGTTCTTTTTTTTTTTTTTTTAATCCTTACAAAGGTCTCTCTCTAGGTACTTTAGGATATCAAACTTATCTGTCTTGGGTCCTTCCAATTACCAAAAGGACCTTTCAAAATTAACAGAGATAGATGCCCCTCGTTGACACTCTACTCTCTTTTCTGGTGTCTCAAAGCAAGTACTAAATATTTCCTTGTTATTCTGGTGCTAGTCAAGTTACTTAGGTAAGCCATTTAAAATAATTTGTTTTCTAGATAATTATTTTGTGTTTTTAAAACCTGGATTTTTCTAACAAAATGAGTCAGAAGTTAATAGTTCTCCCTTAAGGAATCAAGAAAAAAAAAAACTGTTCATAGCATTGGTAACTTGTTCAGATGAAAAGTACACTTTAAGTGGAATTCTGGCTGGCCATAGTGGTGCACACCTACAGTGTCCCTACTTGGCAGGCTGAGGATTGCTGTGAATTTCAGACCTGCTTGGGCAATGTAACGAATTCTAAGCCATCTTGAACAAGAATAGCAAACAGGGTCTCAGTAATTTTTTTGTTGTCTTGAGGATATACAGCTGTAGAGAAAAAAAATGGTGGTATGGAGAAGAACGTGGGTCTTTCAACCACAGCCAGTGACTTAAATTTCAGACCAGACAAAGTGATGGTGTGGGTGCAGAGGAGAAGTGTCTGCAATATACAATGATCACAACAAAATCAACTCAAGAAGCAGGTCTTAGTTTAAAATCCAGGGGGTGTTGCTTGGTTTTGCTTATTTTGATGAATTTTATTGTGTTTGTTTAAACAAAACATTGCTCTAATTCAGTTTGGAGGTGGGTTTTTTTTGTAGGTGTTTCCACCTATACTCCAGTTTTCCTCCATAAAGTACCACACCTGGGGGTTGTTTCTAGGTGAAGCCATACAGCCTTGTCAAATCCCCGCGTTTCCTCTGCTTATGGCCCACCTCTTCAGATCCCAAGTGGGCTTGGACTTCTCTCTCAGTGTTGCTCAGCCACAAACAATTTGGCTTGCTTTGTTTTTGTCTATATTTTCTGCAGATCTGTCTCTCTTCAGGTCTTATTGTTCAGGTTATTCAAATCAAACCATATTTCATTTTTGTGCTATAATCCCCATACTGATGCTATTAAAGCCATTATCTATGCTTTTGTAATATCAAGTGAATGTATACTAACAATACATGCTAATATTATACTCTATCATTATATGCAATAAAATCATGAGGTTTGAATTTTTATCTGAGCCTTATTAAATAAAAAATGGACTAGGGTTATGGCTCTAAATTATTTTTCATTTTAAAATAAAGATCTTATTATCCATTTTCAAATGCTACAAACTTACCTGACTTTATATTCTTCAAAATATTGTTTTTAAATTAAGTGATTATATGCATTAGTAGCAAGACATGAGGTACATTTAATTTGCAGTACTTGGATAATTAAAAGTGATGATTACAATTATGGTGATCCTTATATTATGTTGAAGAAATTAACCATTTGAAAGTAACAATTTGTGTATTACTTTAAATGGTGTATTACATTGCTCTTATATTAATTAGAACTGGTGATGGAGAGAAAATATTTACTTACTCTTTACCAAAAAGAATTCATTAAGTTGCAATGGTTCTTTCAAATTATGGGTTTGTAGCTAATTTTTGTAACCACAGCCACTTAAACAATACACATAACCGTCCATAGTGTTCATGGAATGATGTTACCTGAAAGAGAAGAAAAATGGAAAATCTAAAAGCAAATTAGTCTATGTTTTTATAGTGTTAATTTTTTAACATTCTGATTATGTTTCCTGTGTATATAGCTATCAGGACTGAAGCATGATTGATTAGATTTTTTTTTTAGAAATTTAACAATGGTTTATATATTGCATATTGTTGACTTCAAATCAGTTATTCATATTACCAGATACAAGCATGCAAAATTGGTCAAAATATTTTAAAAAGAGAGATAAAAGTTATAAGCATTAACGTCTCCTTTCAGTAGACAAGCAGAAATCAGCAGTATAATTAGCAAGCTATCCTGTATGTGTGTGTTGTGTGTGTGTGTATGTGTGTATACCTTTATTCTTCCTTCCTTGTTTTCTTTTCTCCATCCCAATTGTTTCCTTTTGAACAGTTTCGTTAGTTCTCACAGTATCGACTGTATCTTTAAGATTTTATTTACTCTTTCAGGTTCTTACACTATGGAGATAGTTACTTCTTAAAATGATCACTCTTTTAAATTCTCCTACACATACATGTAATATACACACATATATGCATATGTTTGTATGCACACATATACATGCATATTTTCTAATGTAATGTTTTGGTTTTTTTTTTTTTTTATGGAACCGGGGATTGAACTCAGACCCTTGTATTTTCCAGGGAAGCACTTATTCTACTGAGCCATCTCCCTGGCCCCTAATGTAATGTTTTGGATAACCTAAGTAATTTTGGATAACTTATTCCTACAATGCCTAGAAATTTTATTCCATTAAAGTTAACACTGAATTAGTAACTTTAAGAAAAGAATTAATATGAAACTGCGGCAGTATTTCAACTTTTAATTTGAAAATTGCCATATTTGTATGAACCAAGAACTACATAAGTTTAGATTATCAGTGTGTTATATGTTTTATTCTGTTTAAATTAATTATCATTTTACTACCGTATCATCTTTTCCAATTCAGATTTAAAATGTACATTGTCCAATAAATGCACAAGAGCTCTTCTGAATATGATGATGATACCCAAATGCTATAACATGTGGGATGTGTTCATCCTCATTTAGTAAGGTAATAACAGGTTATAAAGGATTCATAAAGGAGAAACACTAGATTTTAAAAGGTGAAAGGATTAAAAGCAAATACTAGAACTTCTGTTCTCATTGAAGATCATGACTTAATACATCTCTGCGCTTGAACACTCGTGTCCTTTTGGCCTTGTGAATCACATGTGGCTATGCAAGCAGTTACTGGCTTGACAGAAGAAAAGCAGCTTTGAACTGAGTTAGCTTTCAGCCACCAATCTATTGAGCTCCAAGTACATTTGCATTTAAAAACCTTCTCATGATTCATCAATCTAATGTACAAAAGCCTTAAAACAATTGAAAGTATTGTAGTGAAAACAAACATATATCAACACTTCCACAAAGCTTTGGGGAATAACTAGAAGTGATACATATTTCTCTTAACCTTAAGTGAAATTTGTAAAGTGTGAAGGATGAATTTGTCGTAGCTTATTGTGAATATTGTCCTGGGTCTAATAGTTGATACAGCATAAAAATGTTTTGGAAATCACTTTTTTCCTTTGGCAATGGCAATTAGATGTACACCTCCATATGGCACAACTTCAACTGCAAGGGTGACATTGCCACTACATCCTACTGCAGTGCCACTTCCTGCCTTCTGACCATGGGGCCACAAGGGTTGTAATGTTAAGGGTTCTCTTGGAGTCACGCTATGGGTGGCCCAATTTGCCCTGAACTATGTGCTCAAGAGTATCACTGGAGCTATTAAACTCTGTTCCATATGTAGTATGTGTATGCACACACCTCTCTATGTACCACAAACTTGTTGACAGTACACAGGTACTTTATTTAATGGAATAGAAAAGTAGAGCTATCGGTATCTACTATCAAAGTGCAGAAAGAACCTGTGTGAAATAACACATTCTTACATGCTGATAGCATAGCATTCAGAGAGAGGTGAAACAAGTTGATTCCTGATAAAACTAACCATCTGACCACACGCCATGCAGGCCTTGCCTCAGGTGCAATGAGCCGGTCACTGAGACCAGGTGTGGTGGTGCACGCCTGTAATTGCAGTGCTGGGGAGTCTGAATACAGGAGGATGCCTAGGAGTCCAAGCTGCATAGTGAGACCCTGTAGCAAATATATAATTTTTTTAAAAAAATCTAATAATCATCATTACAAGTTGATAATAACAGTTACTACCTGTTAGACTCTCTTTTACATGATTTAAATAATTTAATACTTACAACAATTCAGGAAAGGAAACTAATAAAATTTCTCCTTTATAGTCGAGGAAATTAAGGCATACAAAGGAACTGTGACATGATTAATGTTATTAAATCTATTACAGGAAAAGATTCATGTTAAACATCATACACTTTAGTTCAAAGATCATTGTTCTCAAAATTTTTCTCCTGGTAAAGAACGCTGAGTTTATATTTTTTCAAGTTAAGTCAATTTACATGATGATATTAATGATCCCTCCAATTAAGTAGAAATGGTGGGGCTGAGGGCATAGCTCAGGAGTCTAAGTGCCTTCCTGGCAAGCTCAAGGACCTGAGTTCGATCCCTGGTACCGCATGTAGTGCAGACCCAGAGCCAAGCAGGCCACCGAAACCAGTCTTGGTGACACATGCCTGTAATCCCAGTGTTGGGGAGGCTGAGACAGGAGGATCACTACAAGTCTAAGCTGAGTACTGAGAGCTTGTACCAAATAAATAAATGAATAAAAGTTGAAAAAATAGTCACATTGCCCTAAAAATTTAAGTATTGCAAGTCACTATTATTTTTATCAAAATGGAGATTGGCGTACTATTTATGTCTTCAAAATTTAGACAATACCTTTTTTATTGTTTAAACTCACCTTTCACCAACATGGGTCCCTTCCCTAAATTTTTGCTTCCTAGTGTCAAATAAAATATTTTTCAATGAATCACTTTTAAACTACATGTCAACACCTGAGAAAACAGGTGTGTTTCAACAAGAAATCTGCGATAAAGCAGAGGCTGAAAACGATGTATTATGGAAGGAAACAGCAACCAGCTTTGCCAGTTGCTACTTGATAATAAGCAAATATATAAATATAAATATATATCATATTAACTCTTGCTTTTATGTATTAAGTTAACAAATATTTCAAACATTGAATAAAAACTTTGGCAAAGGTAACAGTTTTCTCAATGTAACCAACGTTTGTTAAGAATTGTTTGCGGTAAACATTCAGTTGATCTTAAATCATGCCTGTTGTTATGCTTATTCCTTACATTTAATGGGTATACTTCATATGTTTTATATATAAAATGCCCATACTATGCCCATCTAATAAACATAGAGCTGGAATGAGTCTGAGACTGTCATGAAATATACAGGATTTGGGAGGGAGATTAGTGGACACAAGAAGACAGGCAGGCTTTGTCATTTGTTGCCTGTTGCTTTCTGGACGCTGCCTTAGGTCCTGACCTCATGCAAGCTTCTCTGCCTCAAGATCAGGGGAAGAAGGAGTCAGACATGCGAAAATCATAACACACACCACGCTGTGTGCAGCAGTGACACCGTAACCTGAACCCATGTACATTAAATATAAAGAATTTGGGATTCCTAAGGAGAATTAGGAGAGAAAGTAACCAGGTGGAGGTCATTGCATACAGAAACAAGAAGAGGTTGGACTCTGTAGAAACCTGAGGGGGTCGTGGTGAGTAGCAGCCAGGAAATGCACTCTCCAAGTGGGGCTGAATGGAACTCTTACTATGAAGTCATTCCAAGTGCAAAGGACGCAGCTTTCTGTGGGAAGTCAGCATTAAAGTGTTTAGGAAGACTATGGAGGGGGTGAGAGATACAAGAGAACTTCAGAGGATGAATAGACTACATCATGACTGATCTGCTGACAAGCTGGATATCTGGCCTGAATATTAGAAAGTGCTGGCAGCCAGGGAAATGGCTCAGTAGAATAAGTGCTTGCCCGGCAAGCACAAGGGCCTGAGTTCAATCCCTGGTTCTGCCAAAAAAAAGGAAAAAAAAAGTACTAAAACTTTTATCTTAGATGGCCTCAGAGAATTTTGTATAAGGTAATCTTACAATGGGAAAATATTAATATTTATTTTATTATATGTAATGTTAGAAATGATCTGCATGTTTTCTTGCTAGAAAACATGTAGGAGATGTGGGCACAGAGGATATGTCTCTTGGTACCTGCTGGGCCTACAATATCAAAATGTGCAGATGCCCAAGCTCCTTACATGAAAGTCTGTAGTGTGGGCATATAAGCTAAGCACACCCTGCTGTATAACTGAAGTCATGTCTAGATAACTAGATGCCTCATACACTGAACACTTTATGTAAATTGCTGCTGTGATCTATTAGGGAAATAGGAAGAGAAAAATAACCTGTACATGTGCATATAGGCCCGGTTTTCATCACATATTTAGAACGTACAGCTGAGTAAATCTGGTAACTATTGTGAGTTCCTTTTTCATGTCGATTTTATCTCTAGGATATGATCTTACTAGGGAAAAGGCTCTAGACTTTTCCAACTTTTTAAGCATACTTTTATTTCTCAACATGTTGTAAAAGCTCAGAAAATGGATGTAGGATTAATACAGTCATACAATGAGTGGATAGCCATGAAATGAGTAAATGGATGAAGAAATGGATGGAACATTAAAAAACAAAAATGACATGGACAAAATCTTAAGAATATACATGAGGAATGCAGCAGGGAGGTCTTTTGGTGTAAGAATCTTATATTTATTCATCTGTGAAAACTCTGGCTTTCGAAAGCTGCGCGCACTTTGCTGAAAGGATTTTTACTAACTCAGATTTATGGTGCAAAATGCAAGTATAATGTTTAAATTGCTATTTTTATTTTCTAATTTTATTCATTTTTAAATAATCCTAGACAATGTATTCTCTTTGCAAATATATTTTATTCTGATAGGAACTAATTATTTTTTCACATATCAACTTTAAAATTATTTATCTTCACTTTGGGGTTCTTAAGTATTTTCCATTGGTGAATATGAGTACAATCATATCCGATAATGTGTAAATATGTTCATATTTTATAATGTTATGTCATTTATTTCTCCCGGTACTTTAAGTAAATAAAGTAAGAATAGGTATCTATTCTAAGAAAATTATAATTTTCAAGAATATAACTATAAGGGCTGGGCCAAATAGCACAGCGGATTAAAGCACCTGCAAGGAGACGCAGGGGCCAGGGGTTTGATCCTCGGGCCTGCCATGCCAGCCCCACCCTCGGGGCACACTGAGACAGCAATTGAGACTGGGAGTGGTGGCGCGTACCTGTAATCCCAGCTCTTGGAAGGCTGTAAACAGGCAGATCGCTGTGAGTCCGATCTAGTAGTGAGACCCTAAAAATCCTGTAGACCCTTCCCTAAAATACAAACAAACAAACAGAAAAAAAGTAAATAACTATTGAACTGTCCATATATTAAAGTAGTGTATGTCACCATAGAAACACCAGTAATGCTTAATATTTGTAAGTTTAATCAGTATTTGGTTCTCAAGATAGCCAGTAAAATAAGCACTTTGATGAAAAGCCTCAGGGTCCTTATCTATCCATTCAGTGAATACTTGCTGGATATCTCTTACATTCCAAGAGTTTTCCAAGAGAATATGAATATGTACATGCTGTGCCTTGACTATTTTATAGACTTGTGAAATAGCTCTTAAATTCAGAGTCTAAGAGTGCCCTGAAAGTGCTAGTGAAAAATAAGAGGTCTCCATCGCCAACTCTGTAGAGTTCCTGTTCCTGGAACATGAAGCCCTTAGAGTTATCATTTGTAAGCCATTTCATTTGATTAGACAACTTTAATAAACCAAGTAACTATCTGGAGTAATCCCATAATGTATTTAAGCTGCAGTAGAATTTCTTTAATCTGATAAATGCAGTATCTACATTATGGGGGGCAGAATAATAAGCAGAAAATTTTAATGTTTATTGTAAAATTGTCATCTTAAGTAAAAATCATGATTCCCCTGGTGTAAGCAGTTATTCCGATGTTTGTAAATGTACACTAGCTCATTTATTCAAGTAACAGGCAAAGGATTTTATTCATTTCCTTGAGGGACTATATTTAAATAGTCAGCTGATGCCAATTCCATTTGGAGAGTACAGAAATCACTAGGTACCTGATGTAATGCAGCTATTCATTAAATAACATTCACTATTTCCAATATCTGAGTCCTGTAGCCCCTCAGATTCAGCTTTAGCCAGTGAATAG
>NDGM011140575.1:0-16001 GCA_002564305.1 Octomys mimax | reverse complement strand
GGCGCGTGCCTGTAATCCCAGCTCTTGGGAGGCTGTAAACAGGCGGATCACTACGAGTCCAATGTAGTAGTGAGAACTTAACACCCTGTAGACTTTTCCCTAAAATACCAAAAAAAAAAAAGAAAGAAAGAAAATTACAAAAACAAAAAGCTCTGCAACATAGAGGTGGAAATATCTGTGAAGAATGAGGCACAGAAATAATAACTACCTTCATGATGTGAAGAACTCATTTCAACTGATTAGGGAACCAGTACATCAACAAGTACGCAGAGAGACATGCAAAGGGGGAACGCAGGGGTCTAACAAATACACAGGACAGTGCTCCGCCTCACCTCATCAGGGAAACGCAGATTTTTATAAAATATAGTGAGATCCCACTTGTGTTTATCAAATAAGCAACAATCTGAACAGTAACAGCAACAAAAACTAAAGTAGAAACAACCACCGGGGTGGGCAGATGAGGCTGTGGTGGGTTCTTTTACAGTCGTCTGTCAGCGCAAACCAAAAGCTACAACAAAAGCAGACAACATACTTTATGGAGAAACTAAAACTTTTCAAGAACAAAGCCAGGGTGCTCACTGCCAACATTTCTACCCCATGCTGGACTAGTGGTCTCAGCTACTGCAATAAGGCAAGAAAAATCAATGGAAATGATATTCAGAGAGGAAGAAAATAAATTCTAGATGTTTCCAGATACAACCGAATAAAACAGTCCAAAAGAAGTCATAGATTATAATAACTAGTAAGAGCTTAGTCAGGGTGCTGGATACATAATCCACATGCACATAGGTGAACACTGGGTGTCTACATCTGCCCTAACAGCAAGTGAGTTCTGCTATACATCCAGCCCTCTTGCCAAATTGATCTATAGATTCCATGTGAGCCCAGCCAAAGTCCTTGCAGATTTTTTTTGTCTTGGTGAAACTGGACAGGTTGATCCCAAAATGTACACTAGACAGCAAAGGATCAAGAAGGGGGCTTGAGTGGAAAGAACCAAGCCAAGGGGGGTCTATAGCCATGATTAATTATAAAGCCACTGCACCTGAGAGAATGGTATTAATACAAGAGTAGGCAGGAAACCCAGAGACCGGCCCCAAATCATCCCTTAATGTGACACAGGAAGTAGAGCCAATTGACAGAAAAGGACAGACTTTTCAATAAAGTAGCTATCTGCAAGTATACAGGGGAAATGCAATTGTTCCTCTTCCTCTCACCCAACATGAGGTCAACTCTGGTTGGGCAGAGACTCAACAGGGAAGAGGAACTGCACATTGTAGAGGCTATATGGAAAAATGCATTCATGACGTAGAGGGGAGAAGAGTTCCCCACTCCTGCAAGAGTGTATTGATACACCCTGCTGCACAAAAATGAAGAATTTTATTAAAAACATATATATCATGAAGAGAATACAAATACCAGCCACAAAATGTTAGCACGGAGCTGTCTCTGCTGTACTTGGAGGCAAGGCAAGTCCATTGAGAATGCAGAAACAACTCCGACACATTGATTGGGAAAAATGCAGACACTTCCTGTAATAACATGAGCTGGAAGGAAGAGGACTATTACTGCTGAGGACAGCCAAGCAGCCAACGCGCCCCACATGGGCTGCCCCCTTCCATTCTGCATCCGGAAATTCAAGTGAAAACCAGGAAAGGTCCAGGACTTGCCCCCAGGCAGAGGGACCCCTGGCATGTACTCTCCCTGCAAAGGGAAGACCAGGGCTGCCCAGGCTCTGCCCACTGCATCCCCGGGGGCTGCAAGACCCTGGGAACACTGGTCACTCTGACCGGGAATGCAGAGAGGGGGCTGGGGCAGGGAAGGGCAGGCCCGAGGGCTCTTCAGCAGTGCTGCTGTCCACCAGCACAGTGGTACACATAGGGCCCCAGGGGGGTTCCTACCCTTATTGGGCCCTGCTGCTCCATATCTCTGCACCTCACTGTCTACAAAGCCATCGGGCCATGGAGAATTCCATGCTCTATCCCCTAGAGTCCAACATAAGGAAATAATCCCGCAGAAAAATACCCCAAAGGCCCAACAGCTCCACTGTTACCTGATACAGATGAGAAATAAATGGAAAACAACCAAAGCGCCCCGTAGCAGAATGACTCCACCAATGGCAGTGTGCCCTTGCCACTGCGTACTGCACTAATACTCTACAATGTGGGGACTGGTGAACTTGCCAGCAAGCCGACCCTGCAAGGCCACTCCCAAGATGGACAGAGATGACCACACAGCCACAAATCACAGGGATATTCTTCACAGGATCCACATGCTCCCAAACTAGAAATAACCCTAATAGTTATCCCTTGAGAAGGCACAGACAACCTGAGGCTGAGCCTGCTGTGGAATACTATCCACCAGTGAAGATGGAGGGGCCATCATGATACCTCACAGGCAAACGAATCTCACATGCAAAATGTTCGGGTGTAGCCAGACCTCATGAGTGTAACATGTATGAGTCTGTCTGTGGTGAATGCAAAGCCTTCCTGCACTATCAGAAGCCAGGACAGCGGTGCTCTTGGGACAAGGCACAGCCCAGACGGGTCACGAGGACTTTTGTTGTTGGATGCTGGTTATATCTTGTAGCAAAAATTCACAAAGCTGGTGCAGAGATAGCTCAGCAGTCTAAGCACCTGCCTAGGCAAGCTCAGGGACCCGGGTTTAAACTCCAGTACTGCATGCCTTGCCGGCCCTGCTCTAGGTACACTGAGCCACCACTGAGTCCAGGCGTGGTTAATCCATGCCTGAGGAGGCTGAGACAGGAGGATCACTACAAGTCCAAGCTGCATAGTAAGACCCTGTATCAAATTAAAAAAAAAAATTTAAAATTCGCAAAGCTGTACACTGTGCACTTCCTAGCAAAATTAAAGTGAGTTCAACTTTAATTCTCCAAAAGCTTTTTTTTTTTTTCTTTTAAGGGCAATACAAATCCTGGAACAAACTAATTGTCAAAAGAAAAAGACAAGGAAATGCTCAGATATGTGGACAAGCTAATCTTGGGATGGGAAAACTATACCCAGCTTCTCCCTTTTTAGCATTTTCCTAGCTTTCTTTTGTGAATATATATATATATATATATATATATATATATATATATATATATATGAAATTAGCCATATACATATGGCTTATGTATTTACACAGCATCAGCATCATAGATGGCTTATGGAACTTAAAAAAAGAAAAAAAAAAGATGCTGTTGTAGACACATATTTGTAAGATGCTAGAACCCCCAGAAGTGCCCGTGCCTTTGGGATTTTGCAATCGAGATGAGCTGATTGTTCGGAGGTCACGGGGAAACGCAGCGCCAGGGGCAGCAGTACCTGGCCCCCAGCCCCGCTCCCCACGGGCTGCCCAGATAACCACCCACCAGGAAGCTGCCGGCAAATGGGGCTCCCTCCGCGCTGCGCAGCAGGCAAGAAAGAAGCTGCTGCGGAGGGGGCGGGGATTTGCAGAAGGCATTAACCTGACGGATGGTACGGTCGAGCTCTAAATCTGATAAGTGCTTATTAGAAATTTGAAAATGAGGCTTGAAATTTGCTTGTTTGCCTGAAATGAAGGCTGAGGCTCCTTGGGACTCTAATTGGCTAAAAAAATTGGGGGAGTTGCTCAAATGTAGATAGAAAATAAAAAACTCATTTGCATGGTTGCAAAATACCCGGAAGACTGAGAGCAGGGAATAGGGCCTCTGTGGACAGGTGGACTCAGACCTCCAGGTCCCCTCTTGTGCCCCCCTGCCATGGCTGGCTGGCTCCACTCCTCTTTCCAGCATGGCCCAAATCATCTTCCTCCCTGACCCTGGCCAGCTAAGGGGCACCTGCTTCTCTTTTCTCTTCCCTTAATCACCGAGTTGCCCTGCATTCTAGCCCTGACAGTAATAGTGACGACAAGTGTTCATGCAGAACTTGACATGTTTCTGCCTCCCTTCCCCGTCCCCACCCCTCTCTCGGAGACAGGGTCTCACTATGTTGCCCAGGTTGAGCTAGAACTTGGGATCCTCCTGCCTCAGCCTCCCAGAATGCTAGGATTATAGGCATTCACCACCACACCCAGCTATGTTTCTGTCTATCCTCTAACCTGAAAATCTCCAGGGTTTTTTAAACCTGTCCTTCAAGTGAGGAGATTGAGGAGCGCAGTGCCTGTAACCTCCTCCCAGCCACCTGCACCAGCCGCTTCCTCATAGGCAATGTCATTTTGGCAAAGAGGCCCTGTGTCCACTCAGCTCCAGGATCATGGAATCCAGGGGACCTTTCTGGATGCTGAGCCACTGGTGGGGGTGGAGACCACTCTTGGAAAGGGCCTGAAATCATACTGAACTATAGAGAATTTGGCAAATACTGATTTTTTAATAACTTCCCCATGTTCTCACACCATGACACACTGGCCCCAGGGTCTTTGGGATGCAGGGGAATCCAACCCCACCTATCCCCATTTAGGACCTGGAGGGCAGGATTGGCCCTTGGAAGGATTTGGGAGGACAGAGGTACATAGTGCTCCCAGATGGGGCTCCTCCTGCCCACCTCTGGGACACCTCAGGATGAACAGGGAGAGGGGCAGGACTCACCCTCTGAGCACCGTGCTGAGGGGCAGGCAGAAGCTTCAGGTCCTCTGGGCATCCAAAGGTAGACATGGCTGAGATGCCCATCCTGTCCTGTCCAAGCCCCCGGTTGTCCCTTTCTAGCTGCAAAGCCCAGGTCAGCAGCCAATGCCCTAAGGTCTCAATGTGAGCATATGACAGGGGCTGGGCCTTGGGCTCCAGCCTGGACAATGGCCTCAGTGTCACCTCCTCCTCCAAGACACTTCACCAGCCTGTTCCACTTGGTGGAGTCACTGGCCATTGCCACCCCTCATCCTCTCCCTAACTTCCTGTGTTGTGGCTGGGCTGGTGACTGTGTAAGTTGTAACTGGACCATTTCCCGATTCCTCCAATGTGATCATACCTTACAGAGGGGCGTTTCAGAGATGAAGAGGCTTGTCATGAGGGTGGAACTCAGTTATGGGACTGGGATCCTTATAGGAAGCGACTCCAGTGCTCGCTCTCTCTCTCTAGCTCTCTCCTACATGTGCGCGCACGTGCGTGCGCACACACACACACACATACACACACAGCAGAAGGTACTGTCTGCAAGAGCTGGAAGCAGGTCCTCCTGTAGCCAGCCAGCTCTGCCAGCGCCACCCTTAGACTTCCAGCCTCACAGAGTAGGAGGAATCCTTGCTGCTTAGATGCCCAGTGTGCATGGTATCTCATTATGACAAGCAGCACCAACAAGAGGGGCAGGCAGGAAGGAGTCGCAGCTGTCCTGCCTGCTTGTAACCAAAGCAGCAAAGGGTTCAGTACACCCTCAGCATCTAATAAGTGCACACTCCAGGGAGTGCTGACAAGGCAGGCCCAACAGGGTTTGCAGAGTGTTTGTGAATGGATGGATGGAGTCTATCCATCCTCCACCAGCTGGGTTTGCAAGGTGGGGGTGGCTGTGTCCACACTCTGCTAGCAGCAGGATACAGCTCAGGCCTGTGCCTGAGGCTTGCCTTGTGCCCTAGGGGGCCCTTCTCCTAGAGAAACTGAGTGTTGAGGAGACACATAGGAAGTGGGGAAAGGGAAGGGCAGGACCACAATCATCCCTGGGGCTCAGGGGCTTTGTGAGCTGGGCAGGATCCTCACAGAGTCTGAGCCAAGGACCACTCCTGGGGTCATCATGCCAGTGACAAGGATGGAGATGGAGGAGGAAGGCTCCCATGGGATGGGGAGGTAGGTCTGTTCCTCCCAGCAGGAGGCACCAGGGGTCTGCCAGGGCAGGGCGACAAAGATGAGACCAAGACGCCCACATAACTGTCCTTTTCCCTAGAATTAAGTCTCCAGCCAGTTCAAGGCAACCAAGCAGTTCGATGTGGTCTGATGCTCCCAAAAGGCAAGCTGACAGGTGGCTGCAGACAGGCTAGTGAAGAGCTGGCCAGCAGCCCCCAGAGGCAGCCAGGCCATGTGTGGCAGGAGCAGCTGAGCAGCCCAGGCAGGGGGATGGTGATGTTCCCAGTATGAGGCCCACACCAGGGCAAGAGGATGTCAGGGTGTTTGTGAGGGGAGGTCTCATCTTAGAGGGGTGGAGGGAACACAAGATCTATCATGCACCCATGCCTTGGGTGAGAGGTGGCCAGAATCTATCTTTCTGGAAGGCTGCGGAAACAGCCAGGAATCCCCTCCAGGGCCTCTCCTCCTCCCTCCAGCTTCCTCCTCCAGCCTTTGTGACGTCACCACTGTTGCCATGGGAACCCTGCCAATTGCCTGGATGACTTCACAGGGGATGAGGAGGGACTGGGCCCTGGGTCTTGCAGCCAAGGTCTGTAACAAGCAGCCAAATTGCAAGGGGAAGCAGGGGGAACACCTGGCAGGGTGTGGCCTGGGGTTTGAGGCAATGGCATTTCCAACCTAGTGGGGGGGATGGGTGTGGGGCAGGGTCTTCCCCTTCTCCATGGAGCTAGGAGAAAGATGTCCAGGGGCCTGTGTCTGTCAGAACCAGCTGAGCCCCAGTAGGAGGGGCTTCTAATCTCAGTTTCCCTTCCCAGACAGCAGGATAAGACCACAAACTCCCTACCGGTGTGTCCCAAGAGCTGTTCAACACCAAACACAGCACATGGCTGGGCCAGATCAGTGTGCTCCTTCTGCACACGGCTCGGCCAGGCAGGGGCTCTGGAAGGCTCCCCTCAAGCCTACAGCCTCTCGCTCAAGGTCCCAATCTGTTGAATGCTGTGGGGAGTCACCATGTGTGGCCTCTGGCACTGAGGCTCCCAGACACCTGCTCCAGGCCTTGCTGGGATACACTGCCAGGGTTGCCATGGGGACGAGCAGCCAGGGGTGTATGGGTGCACACAGCTGTCTGCAGACACACAGGGGACACACACACGTGCCACACTTACCTCTGTGTGCTCACACGGGCATCTTCACATATGCACAAACCCAGACTGCGCATGTTCTCACACCAGCAAGGGAGCCCTGCTGCATTCATGCACAGGCACACGTGCACATGCACCATGGGGACATAGGAGGCGGCCCAGGCCCGTCCCTTAACTGAACACACGTCTGCCCAGATCTGGGTAACAGGCACCATTGTGCTGGCTGACCCCCATTTCCTTCTCACCCCCGCCTTGAGTCTCCTGGACTCTGAACAAAGCCATTCAGTCATAGACACCTCCAGGTGTCCCATAGACACCTATTTGGACCTAAAACAAGAAGGAAGGTCAAGTCCCCCTAGAGCCTGGTCCCTGGCCCTGGGCCCGAGAGGCTTCTGGGCAGCTGGTTGTCGACTCTTGGAGGGTGAAGACTGTCCCGCCCATTGTATAGATGGCAAAACTGAAACTCAGAGAGCTAGAGCCCAGGCAGGCAGCAGAGGGGGCTTTGGCTTAGTGAGACCCCACAGGCATCCCCACCACTCGGGATGGCACCAGGAAGGAGGCAGAAGTGCACCCAACCCTTCTGCTTCAACTGTATTTCCACAGCTTGCTAGGTGGGTCGGCACTAAGTAGCCTCTCTAGTTTCCAATTAAGGGAATCAATTCAAAAAGTGAAGGTAACTTGCCCAAGGTCACAGAGCCCTCAGAAAGTCCCAGAGCTAGTGAGGGCTGAGGGGAGGGGAGAGCCCAGGAATCAGAAAACTTCCCTGCTGGCCCTGCCCTCCAGCCTCCACCTGCCAGAGGCAGAGGCAGCACAGAGGCGGGTGGTCATTGGCCCCTGCGCCGCCTGCTTATGACTCTGCATCTAATACAGACGATGAAGACCAGAGGCTAATGTAGTGCAATTTTCCATGTTTAGAGCGCTGTGGCCACGGCCGCCTCTAATGATTAGCTCTGATTTCTCTTGGCCCTCTCTTCCCTGCTCCACAAAGATGAACCCCGCTCCAGACTCCTCCCATACCCATAAACCCCTCCTGGCCTCATCCCATCTGCCCCATTTAGGGTACAGAAATGCCCCAGGACAGACAATGGGCTGACGCCCAGGGCAGAGGGAGTCCACACAGCAGCTGGTCCAGCCCTGAAGCCACTCACGGTGCTGCCAGGAATCTCTGGGAACCCAGCTGGAGCCAGGCAGACTGTGTGGGGCTGTCCAGGCCCCAGGACAGTGTGGTGGGTAGGAGTGTGCTGCAGCACAGGGGAGGGGGTGCTGCTCTGTTCCCTAAGCAAAGCAGCTACACCCCTGGAAGGCTTCAGGGCCCCTCAGCTGCCCACTGGGGTGAGTTTATAGCCAGCATTGAGTTTCAAGAATGGAAGTGCCACTTGGCATGGGGATCATGGTGCATTTGGGGAAACTGAGGCCCAAAGCCCAGGGTTAAGAAATCATTTGTATGAGGTCAGAGTCAGTACTTGGCAGATGCCTGGAGGGTGTGACTTGGGTTCAAGTCCCCATGATAAGGAGATCAGAGATGTCCCTCATGCCTGGCACACTCTGTCCATCAGCCACACCACCTACCCTGGGTTCATGGGCACGATGTACCAGCTCACCCAGTGGCTGGTACTGCTGGGCTCAGAAGCCAGACACCACTGGTCAGGAATGCAGAATGGGCCTTTAACTACCTCGGCAATTTCATGGCCTGGTGTCTCTCTTCCCCAAGCCGCCCAAGGCGAAGGGCCGTGCTGCTGGTGCCTAATGAGCTGTGAAGGTCCATTTTTCAAAGTTAAACATTTCCTGGGCTCTGTGGCCCAGCCTTTAGACACAGCCTGGTAACACCCAGGCTGCGGCGTCAGGACAGCCCCTCTGAGAGGCAGATGCCTGCCACACCCTCATCTCGCACCACCCTCTAGATGCCCACAGGAAAGCAGCCCCAGTGGCCAATTTGTGGGGTGCAGAACTGGGGAGGGAGCAAGGACCACTGAGCAGGAGGCTGCTGGGAATCCCAGTCCAAGGTGGTCCTCAGAAGTGTTGATTCATGTCACAGATGAGCAAACTGAGGAAGAGCCTGTAAGACCTGCAACATAAGTGCCCACAGGCCTTGTCTGACTCTGAATCCCTTGGGGTGTAGCACAGAACCAGGCACATGATACATGCTCAATAAATATCTGTGGCCAGGAGCAGGGCACACAAGGCTGCAGAGCAGCTAGTGCTGGCCACATGTGGAGACCCTAGACCCCTGCTTCCGCTGCACAGGAAGGGTTCCTGCAAAGGCCTGTCATCCTCTTGTTCCTCTGTGGTGCCTGACCTGGTTAGATCTACCTTTCTTGGTGGGATGTGGCAGGAGAAATCTGGGTCTGGATGCAGTAGAGCTGGGTTCTGCTATTGCTGACCCTATGAGCTTAGTCAACCCACTTCTCTGGGTTTCAAGATCTTTATGTGACATTTGTTGACATTAAGCAGTCTGTTGTTCCAGACGACTTCTGCCTCCCTTTCTTCCAAGCCCTTGTCCATACTCACATTGTCTTTTTCCAACCCTGTAGGGCTATTTAGATCCATCATCCATCCATCCATCCATCATCACTCATTCTAAATCTCCCATCATTTCAACCATTCATCCACCCATTCACCTATCTGTCTCCATCCATGCATCCATGCATTCAGCCATCCACCCACCCATCATCCATTTATGAAGCATGGCAAAAGGCAGTGTGCCAGGGCTAAAGCCCAGTTCCCCAACTCCTGACCAAGTGAACTGTGTAGAATGTCAGGTCTTCAGATGGCTCAAAGATCACTCTGCTGCTGTCTTAGCTCAGATCCCTGCCTCTTGGGGAACAGTTCCTAAACCTCACAGAAATAAGCAAAAGCTAAGGGACCAGAGGCCCCCACTGGCCCTGTCCCAGGGTCATGTGGACCTGTGATGCGCACGTACCTGCAGGGGCTTCAAGTTAGGCCACACCAGGGGTATAACTAGCTCAGGGACTGTGAATGGGCAATGTGGTTGGGAGTATTCAACAAAGCAAGTTAAAATAAAAGGACAACGCACACTTTGTTCTTGTCACCAAATGTGCAACTCCTCAGAGATCTGCGGCTCACCAGGCCTCAGTCCCCTGGTTAGAGTAGAATAAGACCTGCCCAGCTGACCCTGCAACAGATCTCAGGGGAGCAAAGTCAGTTTTTGATCCTCAGACTGTATTAACCATTCAGAAGCATATGTACTATTCCTTAGCAACTCATGGCTGCAGGGACTGAGCCGGGACCTGCTCTTCCCCACATCTCCCTTGCTAGCACACATGCGTTCATGACGTGTACACTTGCTAGCACACACACATTCATGATGTGGACACATGTGCATTCATTCTTGGGCAGTGGGCCCAGCAAACAGACCCAGGCCCAAATGACAGTGCCACTCACTTACTAGGAAAAAGAATCAAGTATTGATAAGTGTCACAACTCAGCTTGGATGACTCTCCAGGGAATTTTGCTGAGTGATAGCAAATCCAATCCCAGAAGTCACATATTGGGTGATTCCATTTATATATTTGACATGACAAAATTATAGAAATAGAGAACAGGTCAGTGGTGGTCAGGAGTCAGAGATGGAGAGGGAAAGAGAGGGGGGACTATGAAAGGGCAGGAGGAGGGACCCTGTGTGACAGGACTGTCCTGTGTCTGAACTTGATGCCTGGGGAAAAATGATGAAAGGACCATGAGGTCACTTTGGATTTATCACAACTACACAGGACTCTTCTGTTATCTTAAAATTTTTAACTTTAAGTAAATAAAATAATTCCATTTAAAGCAGATCCCATTTTTCAACAAAATGTTTAAGACAAACTGAGTATAGGTAGGAAGAACTAAAAGCTGATCCCTACCTCACACCATAGATAAAAATTAACTGCAGGCATTTGAAGCCCCACATGTCAACTATAAAACAGTAAGGCTGCTAGAATATTACATGGAAGAGCATCTTCAAGAGCTTTTAGTAATAAATGTTTCTTCATAATTTAACAACAAAATGCACTTGTCAAGAATAGCTAAGACAAAAACAATTTTCATTCAAAGCATGATTAGAAGAGTTAAGAAGGCAAAGGATGGAATAGGACAAAGCATTTACAAAGCAGATAATCAGGAGAGGAGGAATCTGTAGAATGGGTAAAAGATTTGAACACAGAACTTTAAAACTGGGATATCCAGATGGCCAAAGACACTTATAAGACAGTGCTTGCTAGAAAGGCTGAAGAGGGAAGAACTGAAAATATCAAGTGCTGACAAAGATGGAAGACAGTCTACCTAAGCTCTTGAAAAACTACAACCTTGTCTATGACCTATGATGCCTACTGGGCCTTCATCCAACAGAAGCAAGGGCACATGCCCAGCACAGAGAGGTACAGGTACTTTCACAGTAGTGATATTCACAGTCCCTGAGTGTTGGAAATGAGCCAAGTGCCCATCAACAGTAGTAGAATAGGTACATGGAGCAGCATCCAGCACTGAAAATGGACAGCACTAACACATTCAGATCTTGCATACGTAGCATTCGACAGGCTCAGCACACACTGTAGCTCTACTCATATGAATCCTAAAGCAGGAAATACTGGCCCATGGGATTACAAACCAGGAGACTGACTCTCCTTGGGAAGGAAAATGGGGCATGGGCCAGAAGAGACAGGATGGAGGACTCTTGAGACACGGGTTACCTTTTACTTCCTGATTGGTTTTTATATGGATTTCACTGTGTTATGCTTATAGAGCTGCATAGATAGTATTTTAAAAATTTCTGTTTTTAAAGATGAGATAAGCCTACAGAAGTGAGGCTTCCAGCATTAGTATAGCCAAAGGCCACCAAACCCCCTCTAAAGAAAAAAAAAAAAAAAAAAAAGACTACAAAGCTAGCCTAACTTCTCAAAAAGAACCATTTCAGCATCCTAGAAACTGACCAAATAGCAGTTTATGCAAAGCTGATGAACACAGGGTACGGGGTGACACAGGGGGTCTGTGTCATTCTGATCTGGGCCCCCTCGCCCTGCCCAGCTCAGCAGCGAGGGTTGCAAAAACAGGGCTGGCCCAGCCAGCCTCAGGCACCGGAAGCTTTGCCACCAGGGTTTGATTCAATTTGGAGGAGAGGCACAAAATTCACACTCCGCAGCAGGACTGCCAGTAATAAGTTACAGCACCATGGCAGGTGAATGGGGACACCAGGGATTCTGCTAGGCTGAAATTGGGAGCCTGGCTGGGGCAGAAATGGACCTGAAGACCAATCAGGAACCTGACAGAAATACATGAAATGTGACAGTCATGGAGATGTCTGATAAGCGATGGGCAGAAGAGATCAGAGACGGAGCAGCTCGGACTGCCCCAGCCTGGGAGAGCATGAGGGCCCAGTGGGAGGTGAAGGCCCAGGGGAGGCTTGAATCCCGGTTGACCAGGGCTGTACTAGACCCTCACACAGGCCTGGCTTCTCAACATCCAACAAGCCACAGGCTGGTGACAGAGCTCAGCGGACGCAGAGGAGGCCCCTAGGAATGCAGGATTAAAACTGAAAGCAGTATTGAGTGTTGTGGTCCCAGCTACTTAAGAGGCTGCGACAGGAAAGATCCCAACTTCAAGGCCATAATGAGCAATTTAACAAGACCTGTCTCATAAAATAAAAAGGTCTGGGGACCCAGTTCAGTGGTAGAGTGCTTGCTGCACATACACAAGGCCTTGAGTTCAATCCCCAGTATCATGGGCAGAGTTGGGGATGGAATAAAAGCTGGAAATAAAAAACAAAACAAAAAATGCACAAGGAGCATCAGCACCTAACCGATGTCAGTGGTCAGGGGCAAGTGGATGTCAAAGCTTTAGTCCAGGTAAGTTACTAAACCAGCAAGCAAATAAGAAACTCAGCAACAGTAGCAGGTCTTCAGGACAAGCATCAGAATCCAGAGCCACTGGAGTGTGTTGTGTAAATCGTCCATTTTCAACGCAAAATTGTAATACATGCAAAGAAACAGAAAAGGCCGCTCTTACTGAGAAAAAAAAATCAGTCGACAGAGACTGTCACGGAGTGTCCTCGTGCTGGATACAGCAAAGACTTCAAAGCAGCTAATATAAATATGCTCAAAGAAATAAAGCCCTGTTTAAAGAATAAAAGGAAAGTATCAGAATAATGAGTAAAAATGTAGAACTTCAATGAAGGAACAGACATTATTTTAAAGATGGAAAACTCAGAGTTGAGGGAGGTAATAACTGAAATGGAAAATGCACTAAGAGGGCCCAACAGAATTGAAATGGTATGCCGGAAGTATGAACCTAACACCAAAAACAGCAGCAAAGGAGAGCAAACGGGAAAAGACCCAGACACCAAAACAACTAAGACAGACACAGACAACTAAAGACAGAGATTTTCAAGACTATATTACAGGAACAAATATATGCTGTCTAAAAAAAGATGGATTTTAATTCAAATGTACAGATACACTGAAAGGTAAAAATCAGGTCTGGGGTGTAGTTCAGTGGCAAGCAGCCTGCTTAGCACGCACAGGCCCTGAGTTCCACCCCCAACAACACACACATGCAGCATAATGAATGTCACATAGAATAACCTTTAAGCCAAGAAATATCTGAAACAATGGTGCACCGTGTAACCCTAGCACTCTGGAAGGCTGAGGCAAGAGGACTGAGGACTTCAAGCCCAGCCCGAGGCATTTAATGACTTAGCGAGACCCCATCTCAAAATAAAGCATGAAAAAGGGCTGGAGATGTGGCTCGGTGGGAAGGCTCTGGGTTCGATCCCTGGTACTAGGGGAGAAAAAGACAGGAAACGTTACCAAAGACAAGCAGAGATATTTCTGTTGGTACCTCAGAAATATATAAAAATTATAAATGAATATACCCCAAAATATATGAAGCAAAAAAATGGAAAGAACTGAAAGGCTAAACAGACTCTTCACCATATTAGTTGGTGATTTCAATATTTTACTCTTAAGCAGCAGACAGAACCACCAGAATGAAAATAGGAGTAAGTACCAGAGATGTGGACAATAGCATCACCAACCTGACTGACGTCTGCAGAACATCCTGGAAGGTCATACATTCCTCCTGAATGTACACAGAATGCCAGCAGATGTCATCAACAACTAACAAAGACAGAACAATTGGGAAAAAAATGGACTAGAAAGATACAGGTTACCAAAACTGATTTAATAACAAACAAAATCTACATAGACTTAAAATCAGACAAGGAACAGACCAATTAATATAAAACCATCCCACAAAGAAAAGTCCAGGCCCAAGTGACTTTGACAATAAATTTTACCAAATATATAAAAAGTAATAAATATCACATCTTCAGAATCTTCCCAAATATGAGAAGGGGAGCGATAGCTATGTAGCCTACGGACAGTATCTTAGTCATCTTCTAATGATTGGGATACAAATACTTGACATCCAGTACTTAATGGGGGAGAGGTTTACTTTGGCTTATGAGTTTTAGAGGATTCAATCCCTAGTGAGTTCACTCTGAGGCAGAAAGGACAGGGTGGAAGGGTCTTGTACAAGAAGGGCACTCACACCACGGAAGTCAGGAAGCAGAGAAGGGAGGAACCATGGGGGGAGAACAAGTACTTCCAGGTCACGCCCCCAGTTGCCCACCTGATAAAAGCAAGTCAGCCATAGCACCCCCATAATCCAGTCACCTTCCAAAAGCCCCACCTCTGAACACGTGATGCTCTGGAAACCACTCTAGATCTCTTAACCATCAGGGTTTTTTCTGCTATCAAAACCAGACAAAGACATCTCAAGAAACAACCAAGCTGTCTGTTTCATAAACCGTGATACCAAAATCCTTCACAAAATGTTAGCCATCTAAAGCCAGCAATATACAAAAAAGATTACATTGGTGGAATTTCTCCCAGGAATGCAAGGTTGGTTTGGTATCTGAAAATCAACCAGGGTAACACACCATACTAACAGAAAAAGGGACGGGATAGCTTGGTAGATGCAGAAAAGGTAATTAACAAAATCCAACACTCATTTGTGGGAAAACGCGTAAGAAACCAGCAACAGAAGGGAATTCTTCAACCTGACAAGAGATGGAGACCAAGAGCTGACGTCATCCTTAGTGAAAGATCAGGAATGAAGCAGCTGCTCCAGAAATCTCAGCCAGCGCCATACAGAGAAAGCACAGCTGACTTGAAAAGCGGAAATAAACCCTCCTTATCTTCAGATGCTGTGATCCTGTACGTAGAAAAGTTTAAGGCATCCTTAAAAAGTCTACTTTAAACTAACTGATTAATATCAACACACAAAACTTAATTCTATCCCCATGTGCTGGCAACAAACAATCTGAAAATGACATTAAGAAGATAATTGTTTGCAGTAGCATGAAAAAACCTAAAATATTTGGAAATAAACCGCACTAAAGACATTAAGTTAGCAAGACTTGTATATGCAAAATGACAAGGTGCTAAGAGAAATTAAAGAGTTCTAAATAAATGGAAAGACATTTCACATTCACTGATTAGAAAACTTTAAATTCCCAAATCGATTTATAAATTAAACACAACCCACCAAAGCCTCTACAGGCATTTTTGTAGAAACTGACAGACTGATCTTACCATTGATAGCAATTACCAAGGACTTAGAAAAGCCAAAACAATTTTGAAAAGAAAAACAAATTTGAAGGAGGTACAGTTCTTAATTTCAAGGCTTTCACTTTTGTGAACGTGCACTAACTTAGACAGTGTAGCAGGAGCGCAAGATCAGTGATTGACATGGAGAAGCAGAGACAAGAATCCAGAAATAAATCCTTACCTTTACGGTCCCAAGAAAATATAATGCAGAAAGCTAGTCATTTAAAAAAAAATGTATACAGAAAGATGAACTTTGAATCTTGAAAATGGCCTCAGTTAATGTAAGAGCTAAAACTATAAGGCTCCTGAAAGAAAACAGAAGAAAAATTTTATGATCTTGGGTTAGGTAAAGAAACAAAAAAACACGATCCATTAAAAAGAAAAAGGTAAAGTGAGTTTTCTTATAACAAAACGCTTCTGTGTTCCAGAAACACACCATTAAGAAAATGGAAACTAAGATACAGATTGGGATAACGTATTTATAAATCATATTTCTGATAAGGGACATAT
>NDGM011140562.1:0-12500 GCA_002564305.1 Octomys mimax | reverse complement strand
TATATATATCTATATATATATCTATATATATATATATATACACACACACACACACACTCACACACACACACACACACTATCTTCAGGAGTTATAGTAAATAATGGATCTGAGAAGCGCTGAGTGATGTATATAAAACCTCTGTCATCTACCACCGAAACATTTTTCAGCTCAATACGCGGTCAGTCCCCACAACTTGAATGTTATCATGCATCTGCACCCTGAATTGAGTTTGACTCTGCTACTGCAGTGAGCTCCGTGGAAACATGCAATGCTTGGCTGACCCGAGACATAAAGTCGCACCTGTTTAATTCAGTGGAGTTTGCAAGTGCCACGTTCCAAAGGGGATTGAAGGAGAACTTCTCACAGAGACACATCAGAGCTGAAGGCGTCCCTGAAGATCAATGATCACTCAGAACTCTCCAGCTTTCTTGTGCTTTCTCCAAATGCACAATTACGTTAAACATAGATTGACTTCTATGGGGCGGCAACGTGGATACAGTGTGCAGGACTTTCACCTTCACGTCTTTGGCTTGGATCTATCTCCATTGTAAGATTGACTAGAAGTCATTATCTTCTATCCCCGTTTGGGGACTAATGAAATGAGTTCTGGTCTCGGTGAAGTTCCTAGCGTAAAAAACAAAACAAAACAAAAAAACCCCTTCACAACTGATGTCCGTTGGGGGATGATGAAACTTAAGAAAAGGGCCAGAGTTTTAATTTGCCATTGAAATTTAAGTAGCATTTTCTGGTCCACTGTCCAAATATGTGTTGAGGCTTACCTTTGCCCTTCTTTAGAAAAAAAGAAAAAAAGTGGCTTAAGTTTTTCCTGGACATCTTCATTAGCATAACATAATAAAGATAATTCAAGTTTTATCCTCTGGCTAGGGCAGCCCAGTTTTCTGTTGTCATACACAGAGATATAAGAGGGCCTAGTTATCTGCAGGAAAAATTTTATTTTTGTTGATTTTGTTGTAGTAACTCTCAGAAAACACAGAACACACTGAGATTCCGTAACCTTTCTCATTATTGTCTCTATGGGGACAGAAACACGTTGCTATCAAACTGCTATTTTTAATCTGTAGAGAAATAACACAGTTTAGTAGTAAGCATCTTTGCTATGCAAAGGTTTTTGTTGTCTGATTTTTTTTTTAAGTTTCATCTCTGAATCTGTCTCTCAAACAATGAAAAGAGACCTCCTTTGCTCTCTTGTAAAGTAAAGGATGTTAGACTGACTTCCTTGGTTTCTTTTGTGTTCACTAATTTCTAAGACTGGCAAACTTTCCCTTTCTTAAAAGACTCTGAGTAGTACTGAGATTCACTGGAGCCTGAAACTTCCCTCCCAAGAAGGCATCATTATTTTAATGTTGGCTGTTACGTGGGAGTGAGCTTCATTTGTACATTACTTGGTGGAGGAAGCAGAACGTTTTGCATTTAATGAATAGTGGGAATTACTGCGAGGGTAGAAAACATAAAAACTAGGAACTAGAATTCAGACAAGTAAAAGAAGCTCATATGATATCCCAGGAAATAGGCAGTATGATTTAGGACACTGGGTGTACCATTCAGGGAAGTAAAATGTCAGCATAAATGACAGCTGAGTCGTAGAACATCAGAGGTCAACAAGTGGTATGGGGATTTGGAAGCACCCCTCCCGCTAACCTTTCCCTTCCTTTCCTCTTTGCTGCTTTCCTCTTTCTGACTGGAGATTGACCCTTGCCCTTGCCGAGCATACGCTCTACCACTGAGCTGCATCCCAGCCCCTAAGGAGCATTGACGTTCTATTGTCTTGCGTGTGTGTTTATTTTTGATGCTGGCCCTTATGCGCACGATGCCTGTGATCTGCCGCTGAATTTCCTGCCAATCTCTCTCTAATTACATTTAGCCCACATTATCGACTTAAATCTTTCCACATACTAATAGAGATGACGTTTTTTTTAAAAAAAATAAGTCTTTCTTCTTAAGCCCATTAATAATACATTCCCATTTTCATTAGAAAAAAAATCATCCATGTTACTGTCCCTGACCTGCTGCGTTCTCTGCTCTGAGCCTTCTCATATCTCCAAAACTGCCTTACAGTGGTAAGGCAGGCAGCATGATAGCACATCCTCCCCTAAAGTGTGTGTCCTATAGCCCACAAAGTGTGCGTGTGTGTGCGTGTGTGTCTGTCTGTCTGTCTGTCTGTCTGTCTGTTACTTTAAGGTCTGAGAGAACTTTCCAGATGAAACTTAAGGACTGTGAGATGGAGTGATTAGCTTGAATGCTCCGGATGGTTGATTAGCAGTGAGTCGGGAGGCTCAGAAAGGAAGAGGAGATGGCATGAATAATGTGATAACTGGCAGGGGCTGATGAGAAAGGAATACAGAAAACCTCTAGAAACCAGAAATGCAAGGATTCCTCCCTAGTGCTCTGACAAAACCTTGATTTTTTTTTTTTTTTAATGTATTTGGTACAGGTTCTGCCTATGTAGCTCAGGCTCATAGTGATCCTCCTGTCTCAGCCTTCCCAGTGCTAGAATTACAGGCATGTGCCACCATGCCCAGTTTCTGGGGCAGGCACTGCACACTCAGGGTTTTGGAGCTGGCAAGGCATATGGTACCAGGGTTCAAACTTGGGTTCTTGAGCTTGCCAGGCAGGTGCTTGGATCACTGAGCTATCTCCCTGGCCCTTTAATTTGATTTTTTTTTTAAAAATAAACTTTTATTTTCTTATTAGTCTGAAAGGAAAGATTGAAGGCATGAAAATATCAGAAAGCTCTCTGAATTCTTAGGTTTAGTAACCTGTTTAGGTTTACTGTTAAATTGCTATACTTCAGGAACATAAAAGACAGTAAAGGAAGTTGAGAAAGAGAGAGGAGGAAAGACAAAGAAAAAGAGAGAAAGAGCTTTATTTTTATTTTAATATGAAGTGCTAATTCTGGAAATTGTGTTATTTGTGTGCTACTTGGATTTTTCTTTTATATAGTTTTCTTTGTTTTCCTTCTTTTTCTTGGTCTGTTACTTTCTGTAGACCTTAAACTCCATGAGAGAAAACTGTGAGGTTTAGAATCTGGCTTTAGAATGCATCTGAAACATAGTAAGCCCTAAATAAATATTTGATTCCTACTTAAAAATACATTAAATGACTTAAAAGAATCCAGCCTATTAACAGGAATGTTCAGGTCTAGGAAAGGAAAGCTAATGGGTGGTAACATCCTTAGCCACTGGGATGTTCGAAGTGTGGCTTCAGTGTTACAGCAGCGATCAGCCCTTTAGGGGGACTCATGACAAAACTTTGTAGTGAAGAGTGTTTCCAGGAAAGAAATTCAGTCCAGAAAATTAAGAAAACATGAGTGGAGTTGATTGACAAGGGTACTGTTGGTGGCTTGAAATTCTGACAGCGGTTTGCCCCTGGTTGGTTGAGACTAAGAGACCCACACAGGAACCCAGTAAGTAGTACAAGGTGTAATTTTTCAGATGTAATTTTTTTGTGTTCATGGACAACATGAACATAACTGGAAAATAAGTAAAAAATCATTTATTTTCTTGTTCAATTCTAATTCCCCAAATTTGATTTAATGCCAGATACTTTAATGTTTAATACAAATAGTCAGGATATGAATGAAGGTCAAGTGAAAAAATTATTACCACAAAAATGTAAAAGCAATCACTTCAATGCTTGATGTATTTACTGAACATGCGATTGCCCACCTTCCTGCTTTCTGTTTTGTGAGCTGTTGTGAATGATTCAGCTAAGGTTGCTGTTCGTCTGGTCAGAGGCCACCGCGGGCTGGAGAGCTAGCAGATCTCTCTGTAAGGACCTTGGAAAAGCCAGGGAAATGAGGGAGATCTAGCAGTACTGACTACTTGCATGAATATTCCTTAAAGGAAGTACTAATATTGTCAATGCTTGAGTGACATTTCCTCAGGATTTTCTTAGTAAAGTGAGTGAGATTAAGCTTTGTATAATTAACCCTAAGAAATTAGTTTTAATCAACGATTCAATTCTTTAATTTCCTTGTCCCCAATCTTTCTATTTCTTAATCCACTTAGCACTTAATCATATTTTATTATAGATTGATATCTGTGGAATCAATTTCCTTGGCTCACTAAATGACATTTGCTCTCAAAGAGAAATAGCAGGCTTCAATTCCCCCTAGTGTATTGGTTTCCTGGGGCTGCCATGACTAGCTTCCACAAATGGAAAAGCTGAAACAATAGAAATATGTTTTCCTACAGTTTCAGTGATTGGAGGTCTGAAATAAAGATACCACTTATTTTGTTTCCTCTGAAGGATCTGGGAAAGAATCCTTTCTCTCTTTTAGCTTCTGATGGTTAATATGAATCTGTGGCATTTCTGAGCTTGTTCCAGTTGCTGATTTCATCTTCATATGCCCTGCTCTTATGTTTATCTATTTTCAAATTTCTCTTCTTATAAAATCACCAGGTTGATTTGACTTAAGACACAACCTAATCCAATATGACCTTAGTGTAACTTCATTACATTTGAAAGG
The DNA here is from genome assembly GCA_002564305.1 of Octomys mimax. Taxonomy (NCBI): domain Eukaryota; kingdom Metazoa; phylum Chordata; class Mammalia; order Rodentia; family Octodontidae; genus Octomys; species Octomys mimax. The sequence goes on along the minus strand of NDGM011140562.1, from coordinate 8,010 downwards.
CTCCTATTTATACAACCCCCCACCACTAAATTTGACTGGCTTTANTTAAAAAAAAAAAAAAAAAAGAAAGGCTCCTATTTCCAAATAAGGTCATATTCATAGGTTCTATATGGGCATTAATTTTGAAGTAAACTATAAAAACCAGCATGTAGAGAAGATGAAATTTTCTAACTTGGCATGGACACCAGTGGAGAATCACACTGAAGAAGGCCTGAGGGCCATTTCCCAGTGAGTAACTTTGCTTCATATTTACATTCTTACAGAGGGTTTCCCTTAATCATGTCTATAGTCTGCTTTTCTTTTACATATAGTGAACATTGGAAAGCAAACTCAAAGTGGATGGAGACAACACTCTCCTTGGCCATCCACCTCCACAACCTCCTTTATTTCCTTAACTTAGGCAGGAATGAGACTGAAGCACAGAGAAGTTATGTATGTATTGAAGATAACAGAAAGAGCATGGCAGTGGCAAGGCTCCATGTTTTCACATCTTGTCCCTTGCTCTTTCTAGAATATCTCCCTGCCCCACATTCCATGGAATACCTGACTTGTAAAATTCAAAGGTTGTTTTCCCAATATCAACTCAGTCTGAATTAGTCATTTGTAGAATCTTCATTTATATTGGTTTTCTTCATGGCATACTAGACTTCTCATATTCAACTAATTTTCTCTGCTATTTTATTTTTGTACAGCATTTTCTATTAAAACCAAATATTAAGTAAAAATATAAAATTAAAGCAGAAGGTCTGTGTACTTGGACAAAGCACCAGGTCTAGATCCCTATGGTGACAAGGGGCGGGGCATCCTGCGTGATGTGGTGTGAGCCACCGCATGACCTGGGGGTGCAGGCACACGAGCCACCGGGTCTCTTGCACCTGCCAATCCTGTGATATTTGGGCATTTGGCTGTGAATGAAGGAAAGAGCTTGGAAGAAGAAATCTGGAAACCAATTGGTCATTCTGGGTGCATTGCTAATTAGATTTTACCTAGCACATGAATGACTTTGAGCCTATTGATATTTGCTGTGACACTTAAATGTTCAGCACAATATTGATTCTGAATGTCAAGCCCTCTGCTTATGTGCTGTTTCTGCGTGATGAGCAGATTACCACAGAATACTAATTGAACCCTTTAAACACACACACACACACACACACACACACACACGTTACTATGCACAGAGTGACAACAGCTAGCAATTTAAGCAAACATTTAATCAGAACTTATCCATAGCCTTGTCAAAAACAAAATAAAAGTGTTTCAAATGTGGCAAAATAGTTCTTGGTTCAGATGGAATAAAATAGTTTTAAAAGATGAAATATTTCCTGACACCATACATAATTTACTGCTGTAAAAGAAAGTTACAGACTCAAAATGATGGTTAATAATCAGACAATGAACAACCACAAACTAGAATGCTAACCCACAGGAGGAAAAACATCAATTCTTCACTCATGTATTGAAGATAATAAAATGCATCAAATGAAATTTAATTCATTTTATTAGTACAGGTATAAAAAGTAGTTCTGAAGACAGTGTTTTTCTAAAGCATATATAAAAAATTGATGAGAATATTTCATGAATATAATTTTAAAGAGTTACCCCGGCACCACATGCCACACAAGTCCCAATCCTGGGCATGCTGAATCGGTGACCAACTTTGGGCATGATGTCCCACGCCTGTAACCCCAGTGCTGGGGGGTGGTGGTGGCTGAAAACAGGAGGATCACTGTGAGTCTGAGCTGCATAGTGAGACCCTGTGCAAAAACACATTTTAAAAAAGTATTTTAAAGAGTTGGAGGATTACGGGTAAATATCTAAAAAGAGCATGCATATTGCTTAGAGTTAGTGTTCAGTATTGTAATAATCATACTGAATGTTCTGTAAGTTACTATTTGGCATTTGAGAAGCGTGGGAAAGCTGATAGTGAAGTTGTTTCCGCTCATACCGTGGCCTGCCTTCTCCATTGTACAGACCTCAAATTGAAAACCTGTCAACCGCAGCCTCCAACATGGTGTTTTGTTTTCTGCGCCACAGTGTGCACCCTCACCGCATAACTTCTCAGGGCTTGGGACCGGACTTTCTTCTTGCTGCTTCTGCCTCCTGCGTAACCCTGATGTTTCTTCATATGTTCCCAAATAGTGTGGCAGGCCTTCTGTTCATGGAAGCCGTAAGCAATAAACTCTCCTTTCAGCGGCGTAGATTTCTTCAGATAGGAAATGAGTTATTCTTCAGTAAGAGCCTTTTGAGTCTCTTAGGCAGAGCAGACAGCTCCATCCCTTTCACACACATCACATCACAACAGAGGCTCTGGTTGTTGTGGGGGGAGTGCAGAAAATACGATATCAGCTTCCTTCTGTGTAAAGGTAGCAGCTTAAAAAGATAACAACAAGAAAATCGCACCCACAATGTTCTTATCGCTATTTCAGATCTATTGCAATAAACTATAGTTGGAAGTTTCTACATCCTCAAAGTTGAAGTAACAATCTTCAAAACCATCAATGAATTTGAAATGAAAAAGACCAATGGGAACATTTTATGGAACAGAAATGGCTCATTACTATAGCTCTCCGAGCACCATCGTAGGGCAGTGATGGGGGTGAGTTGCACCACTGAAGCACCAGGTTCCCCTCTCCAATTCATAACGCACGAAACTATTAGCTGACATTGAGTGTTAAGGGTGTCTTTTCATGTTCTCTCATGAAGATGAGGATTAAATGTGGCTTGCCAGGCATTTACAGGATAACCTTGTTTTTAAACTTCAAAAGGCATGTTAAATGTGATAAAACTAGATAGCACATTGCTCTGATTTGCAAAGTTATCTCCTTTGCCACATACGCACAGCTGATGTGCGTAGGGCATCGGGGCACTTTAATAGGTCACAGTAGCAGAAAAATAAAATGGAGTTTTAAAGGTTGTACTGCAGCCTGCTAAGTGTAATCCAGTACACTGGCATCTGATCTTGTGCACACATCAGATACTCCAGAGCTTGTCAGGGAGTTTTCAGAGCTCACTGAGTGTGCTTGGCCCTGATCTTGTGTGATTATAAGTCCTCAGATAGTTGCATCCTCTCCAACAGCACCAGGTAGGCATAGCAATACAGGAAACAGAAATAGACATTTCCCTCTGTCCAAATCACTGAGAGATGTGTTAAGTGAAAGCTCTCAATTAGCTATTTTTAAAAACAATTTTTTCCCAAATAAACTTAATTTTATTGCTTTTTTTGGAAAACAAAAAGGTATGAGTTGTTCTAGCCGTCAGGTAAACATGTCCTTCTGGGTATAATTAATATCTGAGTTGAGTCTAATATTCTGATTTCCTTATCACTCTCTGATGTGAATGCAATTCCAAGTTCATGGATTTAGTTTGTAGCAAATATGGCTTTTATTTTCTTAAATCATTTCAATTTCCAAACCCAAGAATCTGACATGCTGGGGTGGGTGGTCAATTCTACTTCAAGTTGTTTGAGGTTGATGCCCTGTACATTTGTCAAAGATTGGGCTACGTTTCCACATTTGTTCCTCAAATGCCTGCATGTCATGGCCATTTATGTCTGTGCAGGCCATTGTGGGAGTGGCTGTTGTCTTATCTCCTATGGATTCTTAAATCTTGAATCTCCACTTTTTCTGTGGCTTGAAATAGAGTCATGCATTTTTGTTGAGGCCTGCGGCTTGTCTCCCTTCGTGTTGCCAGCAGGCTCAAAGTCCTTTCATACACTCAAAATGCAGCTGGAGGACAAGATGGTGCCACCTTCCCCAGGCAGCTGAGATCCTTCATCTTCAGTTATCCTCAGAACTCTCCCTTCTCTCCTCAACTCAGTGCTACTGTTATCTGTCACCAGTTCAGAATGTCAAAGCAGTAAATAGTCATTGAATGATGTGTGCAGGTAGGGACTGTCATACTTTTCACAAAAGAAACACTGTCTTTGCCAAGTGTATTATAAAAGAAATGTGGGTTCAGTGTCAGCAGATTAATGATATCTTTAAAAGATTCTAAAACATGTATACTTTTGTGAATTTCACTAGCTTTTATATTGAAAATTTTAGTCTTAAATTGCTCTGTTAGATAATAAAACCATTGAGTCCAGGTCCAAAATAGTTTCTACCCAGGACACTAGGATTATCTTCCTAATGAGTATAGTTGTTTTTGGAGAGGACTGTGTGTTCCCAACACATACTACATTCCACCCAGTGAAAATCCCCTCCATGATAAGCCCATCCCCAGGTCTCTTCCTGCAGGTCGAGGTGTCAGTAAGGATGTATAGTATTTATGAATCTATCTATCTATCTATCTATCTATCTACCTATCCATTTAGCTATCTATCCATCTATTTATTGTCAAAGGTGTGACCTGTCATCATACTTTCATTTATGACACTACCTACTTTGATTGATTTAGAAATGAAACTTTAGAGCATCTTCTATTTCTTTTTTCTATTTGGAGTTACATCGTATTTCCAAGATGATCTTCTGCCAGGTTTCTCTTAGAACTCCTCCACTTTTCTTTTTGCTATCTTCTCTGTACCATTTATTTTGATAGTTTCATGCTTCAACTATTTCTTAATGAGCCAAAGGTCTTAGATTTAAAACTACTCAAAAAGGATGGTTAGGATCTCTACTCCAAATGGAAGTTCATGGTACTTGCCTTGAAAACATTTTTCCTGTGTGGTATCCCCAGGGCAGGTCCTCTTTTATTTTATGCATAGTTTTTGCTGAAACTCAGGGCATCATAACTGGAGTGTGAGAATGGGACAACAGGAATTCATGACTCCATGAAGCCCTTTTGGCATGACACCACAAAGCCTACCTCTTTCAGTCTGCAAATCCAATTTCTTGAGAACAGTGTATTTGTTGAAAGTCCACATTTCCTAAAATCCAGTAGGGAATCTGGCTGTCTCCTTACAACAGCTGGGCTCTAATTGCTGCACATAAACAAACATCATCTGGATCAGAGCCACGTTATAAATCTGGATGCTATTCATTTTCAAGACTGCCAGGGTCATTTATTACTAATGGCAGGAGCCTGTAGCTGGCTGGATCAGCAGTCATCTTCCAGTATGAGCAGTATTTCCAACAGGCAGTGTGAATCTGGAAAAACAAGTCACTAAACTTAGGGCTCTCATACCTTAGTATAATTTCCACATGCCTCATGAAATCATGCCATCGTTCATTTCTATCCAGGTGACCAATTCATGTGGTGTTGTGTCTTATGAGCACATACTGCTACGTACACTCATATGTGGCTGTAACTTGCAACTTTTGGGGACAAACGGGATTCTTCCAGAAAAGCGACTGTTTACTATTTAAATTACTCAAAGCTTTAGATAGAGAAATTTGATATTGTTGAGTATGCAGAGGATAAGATCACAGAACTGTTGGAAGGGTATTCAGTCCCAGTTTATGAGCTGACTTTGGGATGACAGCAAGATGGTGCTGGTATCCAAAGAAGCAAATAAACAGCTCAGTTTGTGGGGCTTCACTCTTCTTTTCCCAGAAGTAGTGGATCCCTGATCCATATACACACACTGACTTCTGCATGAACAGGGACACGATCCCTGTTTCATGATCCCCATTTTCAATTAATTTAAGAGATTTTATGATATGGAATTTAGTATTCTAGTAAATAATATGCAACCTTGAATGCTCTAGTATTATATTTAGCTTTTAGGATTTATAGTTTCATTTTCTAAGCTCCTTAGGCCCTAACTGCTTAATATGTTTGCCAGATCTATCAAATTCTTTTTTCTTTACAGATTTATCTAATATTTTTAGGACATAGATATTATTTATTAGGAATTATGCCCTTTACATGAGCACCTTCTTTGATTTTCAGACTACTGCACCATATAAGTACTAGGCCTTTGTCTTAGTTACTTTTCATTTGTTGCTGGGACAAAATGCCCAACACCCAAAATTAAGAAAGGAAAGATCTATTTAGCTCACTGTTTGTGGAGGTTTCAGTCTATACCCAGTTGGCTCCAAGGCAGAGTGGCACATGGCAGAGGGCAGTGGTTCCTGGCTGCAGAAAACAGTCAAGAGAAAGGGAAGGTCAGCAGCTACACTGCTAGCTAGCCTCTCTTCCCTCCCTACATTATAAGCAGGGTACCCTGCGCTGGGGGTGCAGGACTCACACAATGTCCATGCCTTCCTCTTGCACAGGATGAGGATGTTTACAAAGTAAGACCTGTGGCTCTCTGCTGAGTCACTTAATTAAACTACCAAACTTCTCAAGTTGACACAGTGTATCAGCCAGTACAGCCTTCATTTTACAGATGAGAAAGTTGAGGCAGAGGTGCTTTTTTTTTTTCCCCCCCAAAGTCCCAAAACCAGTAAGATCCAGAATTCAAAGCCACTGGCCTGATTCTATGTCCCATGCTTGTAATTCCCATTATGGTTTGTATATAGTTGTCCCCCCAAAGCCTCATGCAGTCTTGGGTGGCTTCTGGGGTTTGTGATTGATTATTGTGGGTGTGGATGCTGCACCTGTCCTGGGGCTGGTAATTTGCATTACAATGTAAGGAGGGATGAGAAGCCAGCTGCTTGAGCTGCTGCTACTCCCTTGTGCTCTTGCTCTTTGTCGCCACCTTGTAAGGTTGCTTTCTGTTATGTGTTGCTCTGCCTTGGACCCAGCTGAATATGGACTGAAACCTCCAGTAACTGTGAGCTAAACCTTTCCTTCCTTTAATTTGAGTGTCAGGTATTTATCCCAGCAACGAGAGAAGAGTAACTAAGACAATTCCCTACCCAAGTTTTTCACTCAGTTACAAAAAAATGGTACTAACTGTTGCCTCCATGAACACTATCTGTGGTAGATTAACTAAGGGTCAACTTGGAACACCCAGTTGAACTGAATCAGGGTAGTTTTGAGTGTGAAAAGCCACCTATGGATTGTTGTCAAGAGCATATAAAGGAGAAATGGGGGGGGAAGATGCTATGCTATTGCTGGAGAAGCTTGTCACATTGATTTTCCTCATTTAGAGGAGCTCAGGTTCTTGAAGTTTGCTGAGGATGGCTGTGGCTCTTCTTGGGTGAGCTCTGGCCCATATCTTGAATGTTGATTTCTGGCTCCAGTGCAGATCTTTCAGCATGCTGGCACAGATCTTTCATATCAGTAGTGCAGATTTTCTAGCTTCCACCACTGACTTTTAGGCCTTCCCAGTACAGATCCTTGATACAATCTTTCATGAGATGTTGTCATAGGCTCTAGGCCTCCAGCTGAAGGACATTGACATGGACTACAGGTCTCCAGCTGGACTCTTACAGGACATTGCTATGGGATGCAGGCTCTCAGCTGGCTTCTCTGAGTCTCTAATGCATGGGTAGATCTCTTCCACTCTTTGGCATTTGATTTCTTGGGTGAATATTAAAAACTAGATCTATACATTATATGCCCTATATTAAATTCCCTTGCAAATCCTGACTACAACACTATCCAGTTGTTATTCTAGTGGAGTCAGGGTTCAGTTGGTTAGATAGTCACTCAGAAGAACTTGCTAGGGTAGGGTCTAGGGCCCAGTTAAATGGAAATGCTTTCTCAAAGAAATGAATAAAAGAAAAGTCTGACTGTCAGGCTTGACTCACAGCCTGATACCAAGGTAAGTGTTGGAGGAAATCCTTCCTTTATTGTAAGTAAGAAGTTAGTCAAATCCATAAACACAGCATCAGAATATGGGTTTGAGCTAATGGGATGAATAAGTGATGAGGACAGCACTAAGGTGGTGAGTGAAACTGGGTTTACAGGGATAAAGGAAGATGACCATAGGAAAATGGACATCTAGGAGATGTTGGAGTCTAGCCAGAGGTGTAGGAGGTAGACCATCAGAGCAGTCTGTAGGAAAGAAGCAAAAGCTGTGAGAACTACTGATTTCCAGAGCTAATTCCACAACTTTTTCAGTATCAGGAAAAGAGGAGCAAGAACAAAAGGAAGAGTAAGAGGTTTAAAAGTGAATTTGTCGGGGCTGGCGAGATGGCTCAGTGGTCTAAAGCACCTACTTGGAACAAGCTGAACTAA
>NDGM011140546.1:0-27091 GCA_002564305.1 Octomys mimax | reverse complement strand
TTGCTTTAGCTTCTCTGAAAGGCATGGTGAAATTTGATGGCTGCTGTGGTGCTTTTCAGAGGGCGGGCCTTCAAGAGGTGATTCAGTTATTAAGAGAGGTTGGAGTTGGTAAGTTAGACAGTCTCTCTCACACGTCTCTCTTCTGCACATGCCCTCTTGCCATTTGCTTTTCTGCCTCAAGAGGAAGCAGCCCAAGGATCTTATCAGATGCTCATGCCTTGTTGCATAGCCTCCAGGAATGTAGGCAAAACAAACTTCTTTTCTTTGTAAGTTATCCAGTCTCAGGTATTCTGTTACAACAACAAGAAATGGGCCAAGACAAAGGACAAAGACATCATTGGGAAATCATCACTCAGTAGAAGAAAGATCCATTCCTTTTGAGTTATTCACAGAAGCTTTATAGTGGTGATAAGATCTGAAAAAAACTTGACACTAAATTTAAACATTAACTTTCCCTTGGCTCTTATAACTGGTTTACTATCACCAAGGTCTTTCCTTCTATTACCATGTGAGCATCACCCAGATTTTATGGCCAAGTCTTCTGTTAGCAGCTTCTAGAAGGTGAAGGGGTATTAAAATGACCTTGTTAAGTGCAGCTAAAAGAGGCACCATATGGTTGAATAATTTTTCAAGAATTTGGGAGTATCTGAAGTTAACCTAGTGACTATGGGAGGAGTTGTTACTTCTGTGAAACCAGATCCAAACCCATTCTTTTTATGTCTAAATTATAGGCAACAGAGAAATTCATGATGGAGTCATTGTGAGCCAGGAGCCACTGTCCAGAGTTCAAAAGCCCTGACCTCTCAAGGCCTGCATTGCATGAAGTCCCCACCATTCTATCATCAAGGGACATGAGAGGCCACACCTACACACCTCAAAAAAGAGTCATGGCCAAAGCCTAACTAGGTATTTTGTTTTAATTTGGAAAATAATACATATAACATGAAGCAGGTATTAGAAAAGACCAAGGTGAGGAGAAGGGATTGTTTAGCTCAGGCTGGGCATAAGGCAAAGACTAGGGAGTCAGGCCATGTCGGGCATGGGAGAGGAAGAGTTTGCAAGGGAAAGCAAAGCAGCCCAAGTCTTTAAAAGATGAGCAGTCTCACCTCTTGAAGGCCCTCCCTCTGAAAAGCACCACAGCAGCCATCAAATTTCACCATGCCTTTCAGAGAAGCTAAAGCAAACAAAAGCAGCCCTGAAACATGGAACAAAATCTAGAGCTTGCCTACGTGTCAGAATCAAATTCTTCCTGTCACAATAGGAAGGGCATTTACACTCGTTGCTTGGCTGTTGTTCATTTTCTGTGTCTACGCTTCATCTTTAAGTTAGAGCATTAGATAATTAAAAGATGAGACCATGTTTAGTACATCTTTGTATTCCTCACATTGGTGTTATTATGTATAGCCTTGCATATATCATTGCTTAATAAATTATTATTAACATGTAAAACCAAAATCAAAGAAAGAAATTAATCTTAATCTAACCAATCTCAGCCTTTCCTGTAATTTATTTATTTCCTAAGAATCCCAAGAACATACCTTGCTCCACCAAGGAAGGTTATTTAAAAAAAACAACTAAGCACTTAAGAAAATCTCTGCTGATGAACTGATGTTCATGCTGTTTGCCTCTTTATTACGCTGCCAAGAAGCTCCAGGCTCTGCTTTTTCTGAAGTCTTGTTATACTTAGTCTACATATCCTGGCACAATTATGCTCCCTATTTGTTAGTTAACTCTAAATGTATTATCTGTGCATTAACAGCTTTGTGAAGTTTTTATTCCTATATTTTATTGTAAGCTACCGCTTTCTTTCTGAGGCCCTGGTGGTAGTCCAGAATTGGTGAGCCTCAGTTTCCTCACCTGTAAATGGGAGTAACAGCTGTCGGTATATTACAGTGTTGATGTCTAGATTAAATAAATTGAAGCACAAAAAGCAGCCTGGAATATATTAAACACTCCAATGATAAGAAAACAAATAAGGAGGGATCATCAGAATATTCTTTCAAATTTCTACAAAACATTTTTGTACTTGTGTTGAAAATTATTTCTATCTCTCAGCTGTGACTCTTCCCTAAACTCCATACCTGTATGCGTAGTCATCTGCTTTTTGCATACTCTTGTATCTCGCAGACACTTGCCCCAGGATGACCTCCTTATTTACCATCCTAAGTCTTTGTTTCCCATATCTACCCCATTCCACTAGGGGCAGCTCTACTTGCCATCTACAAGAGCAAAAACCTAAAATCATGCTGAATTCCTTCTCTTCTCACCACCACATCCAACCTTTCAGGAAATTCTTTAGCTCAGTCTTCAGCATGCACTACAAATCCAGCCATTTCTTGGGCCTTTTCTGCTGCCATTGCACCCAGAGCTACACCAGCGTAGCTTTCTACACTGGTTCTGTCTCTCTTGCCCTCAATATGCACTTGGGTGAATTTATTTATTTATTTTGTACAGGGTCTCACTACACAGCTCAGACTCAGTGATTCTCCTGTCTCAGCCTCCTCAGTGCTGGGATTACAAGTGTGAGCCACCATGCCCAGTTTCAGTGGCTGGCATATGGTACCTTGGATAGAACCTGGGTCCTTGCACTTGCCAGGCAGGCTCTTCAACCACTGAGCTATCTCCTCAGCCTCCTGGGTGAATTTCATAATAGCACCCAGACTGATTCTCTCAAAACATAACCCAGCTTCTCAGCACTCATTGCAGAAACCAAAGTTGTCACCATGACCTCCAGGGCTCTAGATTGCTTAGCCCACATGTCCCTCCTGGCCCTAATTCCTGGCACCCTTTCCTCACTCCCTCTCTGCCACTCATTCTACTACTCTTTCTTGAGAAAGTCACTTATGCTCACCCACGAGTCCATTTTACTTCCTTTTGCTCTAGATTCTACAAAGGACTCCCTTACCACATTAAGGTTTCAAAGTTCACCACGCATAGGCCTTTCCATAGCTACTCTAAAATTGCAGCCACACACATATACCACCACCACCGCCACCACCACCACCACCACCACCACCACCACAAGCACCACCATCTTCCTTTTTTTCTGACTAGCACTTAGCACTATCCAACATTCTATGCATATGGAGACATGATCTAACATAGGAATCAGTAGAACAACCTCTGGAGCCTTGCAACCAAGTCCCACTCCACTGATTCAGCTGGATGATCTTTGCAAGTTAATTAATTATCCTTCCTGGGACTCAGTTCCTCAATCTGTAAAACAGGATTGTTGTAATGATTGTGTGTGTGTGTGTGTGTGTGTGTGCGCACATGCATTCTGTAAAACAATGAGTGACAAAGAATATATAACCCACAATTTGTTTTATTCACTACATGTTTTTCTTGCAACCATACAAGTATTGTAAAGGAAGAATAAAGAAGTATTAGAAGTATTGTGTGTTTGGTTCACTGCTATAGTACGAGTACCTGGGAAAAGGCCTGGCATTTCTTAGGTGCTCAATAAATGTTTGTCAAATAAATGAAGCTTGATCTTAGGAGAAAGGTCAAACACAGAATTAGATAATACAAATAATAATTACAATATTATTTTTTTAAGAAGTGGCACTTGAAACTTTAAAACTGATAAAACAAAACAGAAGGAAAGAAGCCAAGTGAAGTCAAGGTCTTCATTTTAATTTTTCAATGTCAGTAGTTATGGGACACATGGAAAAAGAATCAACGCATGAAGCCAAGCAACGGCCAGCCAGAAGCGCTGGACAAGACTCGAGATAGTGCGTTCTAATAAAAATCTTCAGAAAAGAAACCTTAATATACAGGGGAGCGATCACACTGAACACTACAAAGAAATGGAACAGAATGATGCCCTGACAGGTCCACAGGATTTGGCATCCGAAAGAGTTCTGGGTTGTTTCAAAGCAGAAAATGTAGTAGCAAGGCAGGAAGGAAACCAATACCAAAATAAAGGAGAACGGCAAATTGGAAGCGCAAGCCACCGCCACTGGCTATTGTTGAAGCTTAACTGTAAAGTCTAATGGAAACAAAAACAGAGCAAAGATGTCAAAAATATAATTCTTGTTGCTTCACTCATAGTCGCAGCCGTAGACTGTACTGTGCTTTTTTCCTTTTACCGCCTTTTCAAGTAAAGCATTGTTATAGTTTATTAACTATTTATAATAATATATGTATTGATCATTCTGTACTAAGAGTTTGTACTCATAGAAATCAATGTCTTTCTATCTCTTTCTCTCATTTTACATTGTGAGATTATGTTTTGAATCAGTGTAATTTGGGTATATTTGTATATAATTAGTTCCCAAACAAGATTAGAGAGTAACCATCATAAACTCTTCTTCCCTTTTTTCCTCTGATAGAATTCAGAATCTCTTAACCCATGAAAAGAGTGTGTCCGGTGGGGATGTGGAGGGGAAAGGTGTATTCTAAATCACTGGTGCAAGAGAATACTCATTCCCAGCCTAAACTACACAGTGCTAATTAATTTTCTAAATTCATTCAAGGCAACTGAAACAAGTAGGTCTATAACTTCAGTTCCTCTTTTTCATTATCCATCCTGTGTTACAGCAATTGCAACAGGGTGAAAAAGCAACTGTCCCTTGTCAACGCACACCACATGAGCAAGCAGCCCCGGTGGGCTACTTTTAATGGACTGCAGAGAAATGGAAGAACACAGAAGCCAAACCCCAGAGGGGCTTTGGCCCTCATGGAGACCAGAGGAGTGTGCCAGTTTCCCAGAGTTGTGCTAGAGAGTTAAATCCATAATACTTACAACCAGGTTGTAAATTTCAAGCCATAGTTCATTAACTCCAGAAGTTCAAAACGATACCCCCTGCTCTCCCAGTCAATGCAGCTGAGAGTTTTCCCGGCGTGTGATGATCCATCAACAATTGGATTCCAATATCTTTTGCTTCATTAATAGAGTCACACGGGCCCCTCCTACGGAGCTGGGTATGGCTTCTGACTCCATGCTAGCGTGGCTCATTTGTGCTGGGCTGCAGGCTGAACCTCGGGCTGCAGGCAGACCCCAGGTGCGCTTGCTCTTGCCATCTTGCAGCCCAGCCTTTCCAGTTTGACCCAAGTTAGCAGCCAGGTGCTTTCTACACATCAGGCTTTAATAAGATGGTTCCAGGGCTGATTCAAAGCAGTACCTGTTTTAGAAAACTGTGTACAATATGGCTAACCATATGATCTCTTCAAGTCATGTCTGTGGTTCAGTCCTATCCGTAGCAATTTATTGGACCACCTAGAAGTCACTTCCACAAGTTTATAAACATTTTCAGTGCTCAGAATGCGACTGGGGCAAGTACTGCAAAAATAGGACCTCATGAGCCACAGCCAAGAAGCAATCTTAGGGTTTATTAGGTGGAGCTGAAACAGGACACCCAAAACACAGTGAGCCGAAGGGTTAGGAAACAGTAGTAATTGTCCAAATAGAAACCTCACATCCAGCAATGGATCCAAGGACAAGCAAAGAGCCAGGGGGAGGCAGTGGATTCTGAGCTATTTGGTGTATGCACCTGCTTGAGAAACACTGCCTGGCCCAGCTTGTGGACATTTTGTGGAGGCCCTCAGATCCTTGGCTGCCCCTTCCCTCCCCTAGACTTCCTTTTTCTACCAGCTGACAGCAGTTGAAACAATAAAGGTCTGCAATACAAACAGGAGGGCATCACCACCATGAGTTTCAAAACCTCTGTGAAATTCAAATGAGGCTCTTTTCCTTAGCAACCCTTCCCACTGGGAATTCGCATCTTTTCAGCGCCCAGTCTTGACTTCTAAGCCACTGAAGCAACACACATTGTGGACCCCACAAACTTCCATTGCCCACAAGCAGTAGTAACATTTTCTGCCTCCTGTTAATAAAATGTTCCTCTCTTCGCACAGCACAGAAAAGATGAAGATGAAATTGGGGGGAATTATTTCCAAAGTATTGTTTCTCTAACAATAGCAATCCCTGCTCCTGAGAACTCTATTTTGCTTAATATGTTCTTTCTGCAAAGTGGTAAAATGTGACAGTGTAATAACCCAAAAAGCAGCGTGAAGGGCCTGATTCCCCAAAGTGTCCACTGAGAAAACACACAAGTGTTTCTGTCAAGAGGGAATTGTGTGTAGCAGGAGAAGGTAAGTGCACAAAATAAGGGCCTGCAATAAAGTGGGGTCCAGGCGTCAAGGATTAAATGTTTGGATTCGTTGCTTCACAATAGGAGCATTTGCAGGAAGAACAGGTCTCCATTTCTTTCCTTAATGGGGGCATCACACACACGGCAAGTGCACGTCTTCTTTGGGGTAAAAGGAAAATTGGTTGGTTTAAACATAAAAAAAGTCTCTGGCCAAAAAGAAAGCAATAATACTGAGCAAAATCACAATAGACCTCAAAGACAGTGGGCCTTAGAGCTAGGCTGTGAGAGGAACTTCCAGCCATCGTGAGGATGAGCCTCAAAGACACACAGCCAGTGGCTATTTAGGATCGAGGCTTCCAAAAGTGATTTTCTGTGAGCTCAAATGTGCCTGCACTACGTTGGAGGAGTGTTGAACACCTTCAAATCTAGATACTCAGGAAAATGCTTTCTTTTCTCAACTTATTTTCCTCCTTTTTTAGTGTCTACTTCCAATAGACCTGTGGACCACATCATAGTCTAGCATCACTTAAGCCTGGGAGAAGGAACAGGATAAAGAGACAGAGGTAAAGCACAAAATAAAAGAAGTAACGAGTGGGTGACCTTCCATGAGAAAGAGTGGGACAGCAGTCTGAAGGGACAAAAATCACAAGCAGAAAGACAGAAGCACATGTCACTTCTTAAGTGGTAGAGGCAGCCAGTGGAAGCAGACTCTGAAGCGGCCATAGAATTCCAGGTTGGGTCCAAATGTCAGAGCTACAGCAGAGTCTGTGTCAGGTAGGGCTGCAGCTCATGGGTGGGATGTGGCCTCCTGCACACAGAAGCCCCAAAGCACCGAGGACCTCAGCTCTTCACCTGTGGATCTGCAGCTTCTCTCACCAGAGTGGCAAATTCCGTTCCCTTGTTCCCTCATTCCTGGGCTTTAGATCTGACAATGTGACTCATTTCTTTTTTTTTTTCTTTTCTTTTCTTTTTCTTTTTCTTTACTTTTTTTTTTGGTCAGGGAAGTGACTCATTTCATGACCAGCAAGATGCCACCCTCATGATGTCTAAGAGATTATTTTCTACACCTCAGACATTGTCTTGCCTAGACTGGGTATAGCCCAGTCCAGTCGGGGTGCTGACACATGAATTGGGGGGGGGAGCAGCCCCAGGTGAGTGATACCTGAGTCACCCATCCCCCAGCTACCACAGTCATGCCAATGAACTGTATGAGATTGGCAGAACTGCCCAGCTGAGCTCAGCTAACCTCCAGAGAACCATCAGGTCAGGCAGGGCATAAGCCTGTCTTTGCACCTGAGCTTCGGGATCCTCCGTTACACAGCATTTTGTGGCAGCAGCTAACTGATACAGACATTAGACTAAGGAAGTGAACTCAGTTGAGCCTTGGAGGTGGTGTGCATCCTGACTTGGAGCACAAAGGCACCATGTGGGCTCATGAAAATCCCTTTAAAAAAATCAGTGTTATCCACACCCTCCCTCTCTTTTCTCGTTTCCTTCCTTCAGTGCTCCAGATCTAAAAGTCACCTAGTTTCCCTGGGCCTCCTCAAATAGCCTAAAATCCAGGCCCTGCCTTGCCAGAGTTCTGCTAGTTTTCCAGATCCATTTACAGCTGTATCTTTCTATAGTGTGGTCAATGTTGCGAGACAACCCTACACTCTGCGTTCTCTGCCTTCCTTTGTGCTTGAGACCAGTGACCTTCTTGGATAGCATTATGCTAAGAGAGCCCTGTCCTGAGTCTCCCTGGGGAGGGTGAAGCCAGCTTTGCTCCTACCTAGCGTTCAACACCGTATTACACTGTCTTGGTTCCTTCACCCACAGGTAGAGACCATCCATGTCCTATGAACAAAGCAGAGTGCACACTAGGTGAACAAAATGCATCTGAAGCTCTCTTCATAACCTGGGAAGAGAAGCAAGACAACCATGCCAAAGACAGAGCAGAAAGTAAGCTAAGATTCTGAAGAGAAAAAGAACCAACAATGCACAAAGACGTGTGGAAGAGGAGTTGTATTATAGGAACTGGCTCACATGATTTTGGAAGGTGAGAAGTCATGCAATCCAACCTCTGCAGGCTAGAGAATAGGACAAGGCATATGTGCATTATGCTGGTCCATGTATGAAGGCTTAAGAAGCACGCAGGCCACTGGTATAAACCTTGGACTCCCAAGGCCCAGAACCTCAGCTGTGCTCTGATGTCAAGGGCAAGAGATGCTGAACACTCCCACTCCAGAAGAGAGAAAGCTGGCCCTTCCTCTGCTCTTTGCCTCTACCAGGCCTCCCAAGAATTGGGTGATGCCTGCCCCCTTTGGTGAAGTTCATCTTTTCTCAGTCTACCCATTCAAATGCTAATCTCTTCCAGAAACGTGATTCCAGGCACACCCAGGGGTAACATGGTACCAGCTGTCTGGACATCCCGTGGCCCAGGCAAGTAGGCACATGAAGTGAGAGGCATCAAAAGCCACAGGTAGACTGCTGTCAGTGATGAGAGGAGAAGCTCACTTTTGGCCTGAGGGTCTCAGAGAAAGTTTCAAAGAAAAGGTGACTTTGAGCCCCATCCAGAAGGATAGAAAAGCTTTGTAGATGCGAAGGGTGAAAGGAGGGGTGTAATGGAACCCCTCAAGCAGAGGAAGCTGCAGAAGAAAAGGCTCCAAAACCTTCCTGGAAGTTCGGAAATCATCTTAGAGCTGCCTGAGCTGCTTGGCTCAGGGACATATGCAGTGTTGGCCCTTGGGAATGGGGAACCTCCCATCGAGAACCTAATTTGTCAACACCCTCGGCTCAGAGGAGAAAACCAGAAGCCCTGGTCTCGTTAGCTTTGAACGCCGCCAGCTCCTCGCATCCTAGTGGCTGCTGCGACTCAGGCGCGGCCTGTGTAAATAGCGCCGGATGGGATTGTAGCTAATAGGGTTATTAATACCTGTCACATCCCAGGATGGCAGAATAATGTGGAGGTTTTCTGCTATAGATTAAAACCAACCAACAGGGAATTTTCCGAGTCTGGCAGTCATAGCTTTCTCTTCAGACAACTTTTCCTCCAGCCATGCAGACGGGGGTAAGTAATTGTCCCGGGGAAAGGTTTGTCACCATGGTAAATGCAAAAGCTGGAACAAACCTGCCTCACTTAGCCTCAGGCAAGAACATGGGTATTTGAAATTCGCAGATAATCCCCAAGCCTCCCTGCGGCCTGCAGCTTTGCCCTCTTTCCTGGCCCAGGCAGTCACCCCAAAGAAAAGTCACCTTTATTTGGGTTTTGCGCCTCTGCTCCTGCGTGGATAGATGAAGCAGGTGGAGAGCTGAGGAGAGAAGTGGGCAGCGCGTGGGCTCCGGATGTGCGGCAGGGGCTGGGCTGGGACTGCTGCTCAGACAGGGCAGCTCCGCAGAGGAACCACCCACGCTGGTGGCCTTTGCTCTTCCCCGGGACCCCTTCAGCACCCGCACTGTGGTTCTGCCTCTTCCCTGTCGCCAAGGTGCCCAGAAGCCCACGGAGGAGGCCCTATTAGACAGCTGGCTGAAGACAGCCACTCGGGCCCACCTCCCTGGAAGAGCCTCCGCAGGAGAGGCCTTCGGTGAAGAGCATGTGCCCCCTTCATTTGTGTGGGCCTGACCCAAAGCCTCAAAATGTATCTCGCAGAGGCTGCATGTCACTTTCTCCTGTTTCCGTCTCCAGGCTTATTTCCTATCTCTAAAGCTCTCTAAATGCAAGGTTATAAATATTTGTGCAGTCAGGCCAAGTGGTAGGGACCTGCCATCCCGGCACCCTGGAGGCTGAGGCAGGAAGATGGGAAGCTCAGAGGCGTAGCAGCCTGAGCAGTTTAGTGGGACGGTCTGAAAACAAGAAGTTTTTTAAAAGCCTGGGAAATGTAGCTCAGTGTGAAGGTTCTAGGTTCAAACCCCAGATCGGAAGAAGAAAAAACTGCCTGGCCGGGGCTTTAGCCAGGACTTAGCGATACCTGCCGTGCCTTAAAATCTATCTATAGTGTGTTTATCCTGCCAGGATTCACCAGCCAAGAGCCCAGGGTGAAACCTGGGGTAAATTGTAGACAAAGGAGCAAGGGAGAGTGTGGGTTCCACATTTCACTGTTTCTCTTGGTCTTTTCTCTATTTATTTATTTATTTATTTATTTTAGTACAGGGACTACAGGGTCTCACTACACGGATCAGACTCAGCTCCCGTTCTCAGCCTCCCAAGCACTGGGATTACACGTGCCAGCCACCGCGCGCAGCCTCAACTGACCTTGCCCCGGAATGGGGCCCGCAAAGCATGCCGGGGATGCAGCGCTTCAGTCCGCTCGGCTATTGGGCTGGCCTTTAAAAAAATTTTTTTATTTTATTTTATTTTATTCTGAAGAGAAAAAGAAAAGCAAAACAAATAGCAAAAACAAAGACAAAAACAGGGTAACATACAATAATACATGTCACAATTATTAAAAAAAATTTTAATGATAATTTTCTTTTATTGTGAGTAAAAACAAGAGCAAGAGAAACAAAAGCGAAGGTAGAAGCAGGGTAACATGTAACAACACGTATGTTACAGATTTTTCAAAGCAAGAATAACTGATTACCAATGATTGATATGCTATCTATTTTTACCATCAAATCTGTTACTCGTATTGATATAGTTATGCAAAATGGGACATATGATTGAATATTACCACATCCCAATACTCCTCAAACTCTTCGATGAAGTTGTTTTTGTCTCACTCTGAAGTTCAGGCTGGCCTTGAACTTACACGTAGCTCAGGCTGGCCTCAAACTCATGGCAACCTTGCGTCGCATTCAGCTTCTCCTGGAATAACCTTCAGGACCCCACCACCAGTGATTGGAATCAGTGCCCTTTCAGAATCGAGCTCCTCGGCCCTTCTTCCACCATGGGAGGACACAGCCCAAAGACAGCAAGCTTTATTAGATGCCAAATCTGGGGGTCCCTTCTTGTCCAACCACCCAACCTCAAAAACTGTCAGTAATAAATTTCCATTATTTACAGATTACCCGTTCTAAGGTATTTTATTACAGTGGCGCAAACAGACTCATAGCAACCCTCTGCAAGCCTTACCAGAATCCAGCCCTGCTAGCATCTTTTCTTCTCGTGGTACTGGGGACTGTTTTCCTTTGCACCGAGCTATATCCCTGGTCCTTGGTTATTTTCAATGCAGGGTCTCACTAAGTTTTTCAGGCTGGGCTCAAACTTGCAATCCTCCTGCCTCCACCTCCCAGGGTGTTAGGATTATGGGTGTGCACCACCAGACCCACTCACTGCTAGCATCTTGATCGTGGCCCACCACCCTCCAGATTATGATAAAATTAATTCCTGATGTTTAAGCCATCAAGTCTTTGGTATCCCGTCATGACAGACCAGGCAGACTAATACGCCTCCTTTGATCTTTCTCCCCCTAGGTATCCTGGAGTCCTAGAGAAGAGGATGAGTCCTTGCAATTCTTGTAAGCACCACTAAGTCATATAGCAATTCCAAGACTTAGTGTGTAAGGGCATAACCTGGGCCCCCAGGGGCACTCGGAATTCTCTCCCTGGCTAAGGATCCTCTTCTATCAAATGAGAAAACAACTGTACCACTGTCAAAGGACTAAAGGAAAGATAAAATTAAAAAATAGTATCACAGAATGAACACTCAATAAAATCATGTGCTATGGTGATAATCATTTTATTGCCCCTACCTTGGAGATACAGGATGGTGTTTGGCCTGGTTTTTCCCTGTCTAATTAATGAAGACAGATGCTTCCCATCTTCCAAGAATAGTGAGATTTTGAAAAGAAGGTAAGAAAGAGGCAAGAAAAGAAAATGCCTCAGAAATCCAAGGTCTTTCCTGTTTTTCCCAGTATTGTTATTATCACGGTCATTTTGTGGCTCTTGTGCTGCTTCTCTGCATGAATGACACACCAGACCTCCCAGACTACCCCTGCTCCTGTGGCAGGCTCACGGGCATGCTCTGATGGCTCCTGCTGCCCTGCATCTGTGCGTTTGCTCTCACAGGAGTCCCATTTTCTTTTTGGGGGGAGTGTACTGGGGATCAAACTCAGGACCTTGTGCTTGCCAGGAAGATGCTTGTGTTGCTTGTGCTGCTGAGCCAAATGTCTGGTCCCAGGAGCCCCTTTTTCTAAGCTGCTCAGTACCACTCAGCCCCAGCAGCACAAATAGTGGTGTGGAGAGAGGAACAGTGGAGACTGAGAAGGCTGAGTGCCACTGTCTGGATTTTGAGTGCATTAAAGGCTTGTTCATCAGCCTATTGAGAGGTCCTGGGACCCTTAGGAGGTGGGGTCTATTGGGAGGAAGTTAGGTCATTGGGGGTGTGTCCTCAAAAGGGATATTACTAGTATTCTGCCCTCTGCTCTTCTTGTCATTGCTTCTTAGCTACCATGAAGTGAGCACCTTCCTGTGCCACACACCCCCCACCATGTCATCCTGCCCTACAGCCCCAAAGACAGCAGGACTAAATGACCATGGACTGAAAGCTGACACTGTGAGCCTATATAGACTCTCCTTCCACATGCAAGGCAGGACGTTAGTGTAGCTCAGGTACTTCTGTCACAGTAATGGAATGCAGACTAACCTTCCCAGCCTTGTGACCAGCTGGCCCTTTTCTCTGTGGCAGTAAGAGCAAGCACTCTTACCGTCATGCATCTGATGGGATAAGACAAATACGATGTGGCTGAGGGACAGTGAAGGGAGTTCAAAGTGCCCACAGGTCATCTGCATCCCCCAAATACAAGCTGTGTGGTTGGAAATTGCGTGATGAGCCTGCCATCTGCATCCTTTGCCACCGCTGATGTAGTATGTGGGATCCTTCCTCAGTAGGATTAGGAAAAGACAAAGACCAGCAGTTGATAGCCCAAGAGTGACACTGGACAGCTGGTTGTTTGGGCCTCAGCCTCCCTTCTTCAAAACCCTTCTGTCCATCCCAGCATCCAAGGCACTGTGCCAACCCTAAGCCCAGCCTGCAAGACATCTCAGACATTTCCATTTGTCTCATGGGCTAGTGGAGCAATCCAGAAAATTAGCCCTTCTGTAGTCCCAAGAGTCCCTGAAAACTGCAGGGTGAGACTAGGATTCATTTCATCCCTAGCAGCCATTGGCATTTCCTCCTCCATCAGCTAGAAAATGCAAGGCCCAGGCCAAAGGTAATGAGGGCATGCATGGGAGGAGAGGGAGCGCACACTGGCACGCGTTCAGGGCAGCTGGAGCAAGCCCAGCATAGCAGGTCTCTCCAAGTCCCTCCTCCTCTTCGCCCTCTGCTCTCAAAAAAAAAAAAGCGAGAGGCACAATAAAATCAGCAGGTGACATTGGTATTAATCCCAGGACTCTCACACATGGAACAATTTAAAGACCTGGTAAAGAAGCACACATGAGAAGTGTTATTTCTGAGTAGGGACAAAGCACTCAATACTGCCAGGATGAGCGGCCACCCCCTCTACCCTCTCTGCTGTTTACAGTAAAACTTCATCACAAGATGCTATTAAGCTTGGCAGTTACTGTAAATGCTGCTGTCGCTGTTGACTTCCACAGCCCCAGGACATTTTATCCAAGACAGAGTGGCTTCAACAGAGAGACCCAAACCACCACTCGCTTCTCTTCAGCAAGTAGAAGGTGCCCTAGAGAGAGATATTAGCCATTCTTGGGCTGGAGAATGTCGGCTGCTTCCCCCTCTCTGCAGGCTGTAGAGACTATAATGAAGTCAGTAGGGCGGGCAGGATAGATTCCAGAAGAAAATGAAACATAGTTTGGCTATTGGGAGGAAGGCCAGAGAGCTTTGCCCAACCTCTTCTATCAGCCTTCTGAGCTACCTTGATGGAGGGAGAGAAGTAGCCTATTCTGGGGTCTATAAATGAAAGCTGGACACAGGGACAGTGTGAATTATTTCAGGGAGGGGATGCTAAGGGAACTGCACTTGCCTGAGCAATTGTGACAAGACACAAGGACACATGGGAAGTCGTGAGCCACCTTCATCATTGTCTACCTCCCTTCCTCAATGCAGCTATGACCCCTGGATATAAGCCACCAGAGGACTTGTTTAAAACTCTCTGTGATTAATTCATGGCATTCATCTTGCTTTCATCTGGATTTTAGAGGGGAGAAAAGCTTTGGTGCCTTGTCCAACATCCTGACACACAGCCCGCTTCATCATCACGTCGCTGGCATCTGGTGCCATGCCTGTCACATAGACGTGTACGCAGAGCCCTGGGTGAATGCACATTGGTTGTTGCAAGCATGAGGTAGGTGCGGGAAAGGCACTGGGCTTTATGAAAAAGAGCCTGAGATCAAATCTTAGCTCCCTCACTTGCTAGCTGTGTAACTTTGAAGCATTTCATTTCTCTGAGGTCCAATTTCCTCTTCTGTAATTTGGGAATAATAATGCCTACATTATGAGGCCATTGGGTAGATTAAATGAAATAAAGATGTTAAAGCGCTTATCACAGTGTCTGGCACATCAATAAATCTTGTTGAATCTGAATCTGGGATCAAATACTGACCTCACCCAGCCCCACTGAGGAATGCCCACACCTCTGACTTGGGCAGAGTCAGCAGCAAGGATTATCTGCTACAAATCCAGGGTCAGCTGCCACTTCCTCCTGGCATCTCAGAGCCTCCGCTCTCTATTTCCTTCCTCCCACTCCCCAGCTGGTGCATGCTCAGGGAAAGTTAACGAATTTTAATATCATCCTAAGTCAAACATTATTATGAAAGTAAACCTGCTGGAAAAAAAAAATCATATAATGTTTCCCAAGGCCAAATGTAAATGGTTTTCATTTTTTCCATTACTGTAGGTTACCTACACCCAGGAGAGATGAGTGAGGTAACCTAAATTCATACATATCATCAAGAACTGATGACACACTGAATGTCTTGCTTGTTCTAGATCCTAAAACAGAGATCCCCAAGTTGATCTCAATGAAGTCATCAGTCTTATCCCAAAGTGTTTCAGGTTTTTGCCCATAAATTGCAGACGATCCACATTCAGTGTGAAGACTGTGGTCACTACTGGCTGCTCCGGCGCAGCAGACATGGACTGTGCTCTGCAGGCTCCCAAGCTCAATAATTTGTCTAGCTCTTTAAATTTTCTGATTCCTGTCCATTCCCTCTGCCCAAATCCAGGCAGACTGGTCCCAGCGATAAACAGGATAGTGTCAGCATGCCTCTGTCTCAGTATTGAGGCAGTCTCTCCCTGCGTTCTATCACCTCTTTGTACTCTAGGTGGCAAGGTGCTGACGTAGGAATAGCGTCTCCCCCGATGCTGAGGAGTTCCAGAGGCCGAGTTTCCTACCTGATGCTCCAGCAGTGATGGGGTCTTCATGAAGTGAGCCACGATCCCAACAGCACTCTCCTGCTTGTGTGTGACCTGCTACTTTCCATGCTTCCTGTGAGCCTTTAAATTGTTGGCCAGGAGTCGGAATAGACACCTGGATAACCCTCAGCTTCATCTTTGCATAGCATTACTCAGTAGACTGCAAGCTCAACAAAGGCAAGAAGGTTTTGTCTAGTTCCTTCACTGATGTATACCAAACAACTATGATATTAGACTAGTAATTGGCATGAAGCAGGAGCTCAGGGAGTGCTTATTGACTATCCTGCCTCCTTCTCTCATCTCTGGATTTCTCCTTACCTTCAAACTCAGGCTCTTAGGTTCCTATCTCAAATACCTAGGCTGGAGCTTTCTTCTGACTGAGAGTGTATGGTACGGTGAAAAGTTCACGAATTTCATAGTCAGATGTATCTACACAAAATCTCCACTTGAAGTTACACCTATCTGAGAAAATTGCTTAATTTTTACCTGAGCTTTCTTATCCCTATCTCTGAAGTGGGTAAAGCATGGATAACAGGTAAATTTGTTTGAAGGATTGATCTATGTGTCTAAAGTCCCTTGCAGAATTCCTGGCACACATATCCGTTTCAGCAAATGTTACCCCTCCTCCTTTTCCCAAAGATAGGCTTGTTGTTGAGGATCAATGGATAACTTAAGTAGCACTTCCTGAATATTTATGTTGTCTAATAAATAGTAGTTCCTTTTGCTGTCCTTCTGTGCATTCAGTCATGAAAGAAAACATTCACAAACATCAAGCTAAGTGCTTGGGATACAAAGACGACTAGGTAATGCCCTCCAGGTATTCATGAGTGGAGAGAGAACAGCTCAGTGGATAACCATACAAAACTAGAGCTGGGCAATAGTAAAGAGATGCACGGCACAACAAGAGCTCCAAGGTGGGTACTTGATTTGTGACTGTTTGACTCTACCCGTAAGAGAATTCTTGATCTGGTCCAGCCAACTGGAACCCACTGTGGCAATGGTGCCCATGACTGACAATACTTAACTCTGCTGAGGTTTAAGATGAGCAAGTCATAGACCATCAGATATTAGGGTTGGAGCCTTCCACAAGCCCACCAGCGACACTCGCAGTACCTTGCGCCCCTCTCCATTCCCTTCCCTTCTGCAGCAGCAGGTGTTTCTGCCAACTCTTCTCCCTCCTTCTATCCACTTCTAGCTCAGTAAGAGATTTAAGGTAACATTGCTCCAATATTATTTTGTATTGGCAAGGGGAGGAAACTACACTTACTGTACTTGGTGCCAGGCACCCTCCTGGGCACTTTATCATTGCTCAGTCAGTTCTCACAGCAGCTCTGCAGGACAGACGAGCATCACTTTGCCCATTCCTCAGGTGTAGAAGCTGAAACTAGGAAATACTTGTTTCAAGCTAGCTCCTGAGTCACAGAGGAAACATCCCCTGGGTGGGAGTAGCTCACACAAGGTCCAGGGGACAAATGTGTTCCACTGAGAGCGATGTCAGGAGCTAAAATCCGATCTGTGCTCTGTTCACCAAGATGGGCACCTGGCAGGGGGCTGCGTCTGCCCGAGAAGCCGCACCTGCTTCTAATTCCCCAAGGGCACAATCTGCTTGCTGTGCGGCGTCAGTCAGGCTGCATCTGCCTTTCCCTTCTTTAGTCAAGGTGTGTGCAGTTGCTTCTTTGGGAGCCAGACTCAGCCTGGTCCATGGTTCACACATTCCCAGCCATGCCCCGCAGCCTCCCACGCTTCAGCATTTCACTCTAAGGGAAGGAACCTGAGCTGCCACTCACAGCACCAGAGCCTGTGTCAGCTCTTACTGGGACTCTGCAAGATAGAACTATCATCCACACGCACTGGGTTAGAAAACAGACCTACAGAGGCCAAGTAGATTGCCTGAAATAATGTAAGTGCTGGAACAAGGATTTGAACTTATAGCTCATGGCCCAGAGGTGCAAGCTCTTCCCATTACGCCAGGCTGCCTCAAGAGAGTAACCCCTTGCTCAGAGGCACAGAGCTACCTGCCAATATGGCTGGTCTCTGAGCCAAATTTAGTAATCAATTTGTCACTGGCTGGCTGAGGACAGTTCTGCTTACCTATTTGGGGGCATACAACAGTCTACCCCAAAATACAGTGACTTAAAATAAAAAGTCATTGATGCTGTTCAATAGCTTCTACTTTGGCTCGAGTGCAGTGGCAATGGCTGGTCTCTGGTATATGTGGTCTCAACAAGGAGTGCTCCCTCAGCATCTGGGGATCCACTTTTATGATTTCCATCACTCAAGAACTCAGTGAGGGCTGTCACCCAGGGGCCTGCCCCACCACAGGAAAGCTCTCCATGGGAGTGGCTTGTGATTCCTCATAACACAGCACTGAGCTCCAGGAGCAAGTGTGCTAAGAAGATCCACAAGGTTTTCTCATCATCTCCTATGTGCCAGAATGTCACCTCCCCTGGATTCTGTTGGTAGGAGAATCACTAAAGAAGGCGGCCCGGGTTCAAGAGGGGGAAATTAGATTGTCTCAATGGAAAGAGTAGCAGAGAACGTGATAGCTTCTCAAAATAGATTTCATTCAACTGCCACAGCAAGGAACTGCCTCCCTGTGCAGACCACCCAGTGCCTCAGGGTGGGGATGGGTGAAGACTGGACAGGTGCCCTCACCCCTGATCTACAATAAATACGGTAGGCCAGCGCAGCTGAGCTGATCTCAAGCCCAGAGCTCCAGGGCACATCACAGTCCTGGCTGCCCCTCAGTTGCGGAAAAAATCACCGGAGCGAAATCAGTCAGCATAGCATCTGGTCTCCATGCACTCGCTGACTCCAGCCAGGCCCTCGGCCGCTCACTGTCACAGGCACTAAATTCCCCTGGACATGCATGCCAGAGAAAGCCAGGGCTGAAACACACTAATAAATCCATCTGAACACTTGTGCTCTCCTGGGGCTTATCAGTATTTCAGTTCTAGTCACAAAAATAACATACTGTAAAAGACTGATTAGTCATCGGATAATTGAGTTCTTAAATGTCAAAAACAATATCGTATGAATATTCAACAGATCATGCTACTGAAACTTACCTGTTCCATCAACAATGACTAACATTTCCCCCCATTGTTCTTTCCCAGAAATTATGTTAATATGACTTTTCTAGGGTGATGAATGTGGGTCTCTTTAAAACATATTGTCTTACAGGTTAATGCATAATGAGCTGGTTAAAGGAAAACTGCTCAGGAGTCAGGCTGGATTTCATCCGTCTGCATTAACTTTACCTCCCAGCTCAGAAAGGGGAGCATCCGAGTAGAATTCCTTCCAGCAACAGATAGACTTCAGAGCTCTACTCTTTGGGAATTCCATTTCTTATGGCATTTGTTTATTTATTTCTTGCCTCAGACCTGGCAGGAAGGGGCGTTTGCACCATTTTCCTGCTACATAAGTTTCAGCAAGGGCCAAGGTTAGAGTTTTCTGGAAGGCTGGCAGATGTCTTAATTCCACAGGAAGTCAGGGT
Organism: Octomys mimax; assembly: GCA_002564305.1. NCBI lineage: Eukaryota > Metazoa > Chordata > Mammalia > Rodentia > Octodontidae > Octomys > Octomys mimax. Next base: position 8,208 of record NDGM011140546.1, on the reverse strand, counting down.
TGGGTGAACGAAGCGTATGCATAAGCCTTCATCTGTGTTTTTGGAACTTACGCGTGCACACACACACACACACACACACCTCCTATAAAGGGGTGGGGGTGTGGGGCATGCAAATTGGAAGAAATTTTCCAAGCCTGGTGTCCAGAGAGGAGAGAGGTCCCCCAAACAGATCCTGCTTTCTGTTAGCCCAACCTCAGCAGATGCTGCAACAGCTGGAGCAGAGAGCAGCTCGGTGGAGTGGGAGCGGATGCTGGGGTCAGCTTGCAGGCCCTCCAGTATGTTGGGGGTCTTGCTCTTAGTAGGAACATCAGGCTATGCCAGGCACCAACTGCTCCTCCAGCCTGACACTGTCTGCTCCTGAGGTTACTCTGCCTCTTTCTAGCCAGAAACAGGAAGCCTTTGGATGGAAACTCCTCACTGCAGCCTGCAGGCTCGCCCACCCCAGCCAAAGACAAGGGAAAGGGCAGGGCTGAAGGAGCCTGGGCTGGCGAGCCGGCTCAAGGACCTCTGACCTGTTCACCAGCCCGAATCCAACCCCCCTGGATCCCCAGCCTTCCTGCCTGTCCCGCCCTTGCTGCCTTATCATCCGCTTCACCTTCCTTGATGAACAGAGTGGCGATCTGGCTTCCCAGTCCCGCTCTGTCCTTTCTCAGCCATTCTGGCAAACAGTTACCAAAAGTTATACAGATGCAGATAAATAGCCTACCTTTATGACAGCTAATAACGCCACTCATGTTTCTCAGTATGCACACACCTCCATGCCACCCCAGGCTTCTCTTCTAATGATGCCAGGCTTCCCAGATACAGCAACACAAACATCCACTTACAGTAAACACTTGAGATCCACCTCCCCGCCCCCACCACCAAGATTCAAGGAACTCAAAGAGCCAGAGGAAGAAATTGAAATTATTCATTCAGCCCAGTTTCCTTCTGCCTGCTGCCCCTTCACACATACAGGCCCCGCTTTATCCCTGGCGAGGCTAACCCAGCAGCAGCAGATAATAAGCAGCCTGACTTGCGCAGGCGGGCAGGCCGTGAGGACTCAGCGTCCAGCCCAGGCAGAGCTCCTCCATCGGGCCCGGGGGCTGGGGGAGAAGAGCAAATCACAGAAGCTGGTTTTGCCCTCCAGGGTCTTCACTAGCCATTTTCAGAATAAAGGCCCCGTGGATAGCTATGCTGAGCAAACTGCACAGGCTGGCAGGTTCCTCTCGTCCCAAGGGGAGGGCTCGAGCTCGGCTGCCAAGCCACAGGCAGCCCAGGCCCCACCCAAGCCAGTCAAGTGTTAGCAGCAGTGAGCTTGAGGCTTCTTAAGCATGTTTTTAATTACTGAGAAGACGTGTCCTCTCAGGCGGCAGCATGGTTCTCAGTTACCCACATGCAGATTGATGCTCTCTGTATGAAGCGGTTAGCACAGACATTTAAAAACAATTAGGATCGTGGTGAGGCAGCTCAGAACGAGCTCATCGTGGAGGGTAGGGGAAGTCGGGCCACGATGCTCCCCAGCTAACAGAGTTATTTGTAATTTTGATGTGGGGATGATTGGTTTCTGTAATATTTTCCTTTTGATGTCAGATGGGACAGCAGCTACGGATACACACACTCATACACACATGCACATACATGCATGCACATACGCATGCATGCGCACACACATGAATAGCACTCTCAGTTAAAAAGACAGATGCCATGTTAATGCCTTAGCAGCACTGGCAATGAGAGGGGCTATGAAAAAATTGGCCATCTCTTGTGTAAAGCCCCTGGTGTGCCCAGTGAACTGAGTGGCAGAGCAGGAGGCTCCAGGCTTGGTCAGAGCTGAGTGGGCACATGGGGGAGTCCTCAGCTCTAAGCCAGCCCTGCTGTGCAGGGCCTGCAGCAGGGACCATGCCACCTGAGTTCCAGAAGTGGTCCAAGAACCAAGAGAAGGCCTGAGAGAAAGCCTCCTGGGGAGCTAGGTGGCCCTCCCTGGTGGCACCTGCAAGTGCATGTCCTCATTCATGGCAGCCCGAGGCCACACCTGGAGAGTCTTCAAGGGGTGCTGGTGGAGATCTCTGAATCCAGTTTCCAGGGCATAAGGTGCTGTGGACAGCGCTCCTGTTCGCCCTGAACTGCATCCTCTCCAAACATATGTTGGAATCCAAAATCCCAGAGCCCCCAAGTACAGCCTTATGTGTAAATAAAGTCTCTGGAAGAAATTAAGTTAGAATGAGGTCCTTGAGATTAAAGACCTCATTGTGGCAGCCCCAGCCCAGGGCATGCTGATGGATGCCTGTAATCTCAGGACTGGGGAGGCTGAAAACAGGAGGATCACTACAAGTCTGAGCAGCTTAGTGAGACCCTGTACCAAATACATTCTTAAAAAAAGATTAAAGACCTCTAATGCAGTATGATTGATGTCCAAAGAAGAAGAAAAAGTAAATGAAGAGGATGAGGAAAAGAGGAAGAGGAGGGAGGAGGATGGGCTGCTTTGGGAAGGGAGAGACTCACAGAGCATATTGGGATGCCCAAAGCAATATCTAAGTGATGCGGTGCAAGCCGAGCACCCAGGAGATCGTAAGGAAGGATTCTGCCCAAAGTCTCAGCAAAGCAGGGTTTTGGGCTTCTCCTCTCTAAAATTTGGAGGAGGAAATTTTTTATTGTATTGCAGCCACCCAATTTGTGGTGCTTTGTTATTGCTTGGGAAACCAGTGTACCACCCAACACCAGCACTCCTCACCTGCCCAAGGAGAGGCCTGAAACAGGGTCTGCAGCGACCCAGGTTTTTCCTACATGCATTTGCCCACTTGTTTATTGAGATGAACGTGCCAGAAAATGCGCATGGAAAGGCCGGGGGAAATGGCTGACAGGGTGAGCAGGCTGGGCCTGGGGCGGGCTGGGGAGTCAGGAAAAGGTCCTGGCTCCACCTGCTGCCCTCTCCTGGGATCCTCATGAAGCCTTCTCCCTCACTTTGCCCAGCCCGACCCCTTTTCAAGTCATGGGAAGAAGTGGGTCGGGGGTCAGTTACCCACTCACTACGCAGCGAGTTGTGTGAACTTGCTGACTCTTAGAAACTTTTCCCTCGCCGCTAGGTGGGGTTGTTGGGAAGATTAAATAAGAAGACACATGACGTATTGCTCCATAATAGTAATGACCTGGCATGCATAATGATGATGCGATGTGAATCGATGCTTTCTTGACAGAACCTTATGCACCACCCAGAAGACCTGCCCTGATACCTTCCCACAGCTCTGTGTCCTAGGTTAACAGCTCAAGATTTCCACACCATTGTGTAGTGAGACCTCTTAGCCCACCTACAGCTGCTCTTTCCCATTCTTCAGAAACTGTGGCCCCAGATTTCAGGTGCATTAGACACACTAGGAACTGTTCTGTGACAATGACAGAAGTCAGTGAAGATAGGCATTTTTTACTCAGTTCCTGGCTTAGAACAAGCTGCAGACTGTGCTGTCCAGGAGGGTCCTCTGGGAGCCTGGACCTAAAGAAGACAGGAAAACACTGAACTGACCAAAGGGGTGGCCTGAGGGTTCAGCTGCCTCCCTCCCTGCAGACAGAGCCAGACCCACATCTCCCCAGTGGCCAACCCACTTTTTAGACAGCTAAGAAGTTGGGTGCAAGCTGCTGACTGGATCATTTGCAGAGCTGTGGGTGCCTCCGTATGCTGCCTCCGAGTGGGACTGTCTCACAACAGGCATAGGAGAGTCACACCTCGGCAAGGAGTTCAGTAAACGCATCTGTGAAACATATTTCAATTCCAAAGGCAATTTTCTAATTAGTAACGACACACGAAGCCTTCACGATCTGCGAGCAGTTCTCTCGGTGGAGAAGGACCTGTGCTAAGCTAAGCCCAACAAGAAGTCACCACTGCCTCTTTGGTCCAGAAAACCAGAACTCCTGAGAGCCCAGGACTTGGTCTGGAATGCCTCCCAGCACAGCCAGGTGGGCCCCAGGGTCTTCCTGTTCACCAAGGCCCATGCTCTGGCAGGCTGGCCCGGACTCCACTCAGGCACAGTAAGCATTGGCCATATTCATCCACTCAACATTGATGAAAACTTGCCGGAGCTGTAACCAAAAAGACATGGTTCTTGCCCATCTGGAGCTCACAGATTCCCAGGGAATGCAGACATTCTTACGAAAACCATCGAGTAACAGCAGTAACAGAAAGGGCTGTGTGAAGGGTCCCAGTGGTCTAGGAGGCAGAGAACATTTAGTCAGAGGAAGTGATGTTTAAGGATGGTGAGGTAGGTTTTGAATCCCAACTGCATTACTTGCTTGAGGTATCCTTTTACATGAATCATACTCCCCTAGCTCAAAATTGTCCTCTATCAAATGGGCACACATCTACCTCACGGGTTTACTGTGGGATCAAATGAAACAATGTGCATGTACCGTTTCTGGCACCATTTAAAGTACATAATAGATGCTCAGTAAAAATACCTATTGCGATTTCAGAAATTCTCCCAACCTGTGGCTGGCTGGGAGAATAAGGAACCAATTTTAATCCTCTACTCTTTCTTACCAAGTAGGAGATGGGCACACTCTCTAGCCAGGGTCACAGGGTCACCTAAGAGAGCTGGGCTGCATTTACCAAGGAGGGCCTGTCTGCAGCATTCCACAGAACAAGCAAGCAAGGTGCAGAGCCAGCGCCACTGCAGAAGGGCCCTGAAAAGAAATCAAACCCCATCTGGCCTTCCAGGCCTGAAACTGAGGTCACCGAAGGTGGCCACCATGAGACCCTGAGTCAGGATAGAAGACCCCAGGCTTCAGGGCACATCTGTTTTTGTAGGAGAAATAGCACTCCCTGATCTGGAGTCAGGGGGCCTGGATCCTCCTCAATGTTTTGTTTTTTTGGTTTTTTTTTAATTTATGTATTTGGTATAGGGTCTCACTATGCATCTCACTGCATCTCGGACTCACAGTGATCCTCCTATCTCAGCCTCTCCAGCCAGGACTGGGATTACAGGCTTGTACCTCTACACCCAGTTTCTGTGGCTGCGTTGGTGCAGGTCAGCAAGGCATGTGATACCAGGGATCAAACCCAGGTCCTTGTGCTTGCCAGGCAGGCGCTTAGACTGCCAAGCTATCTCCCCACGCTCCCTATGCTCTCCTGAGATCACTGAATTGTGCCCCAGTTTTAACCCTTATTATGCAGCCTTTGTGTTTTCACTTCACCAGACTCAGCTTTACCATCCCTAAAGAGAGAGGAAGCCTTCCCCCGCTTTTTTCCAGCATTCCTCAATGGCATAAAAGGCAATGAGATCTTGAGTGAACTTGGGTTTCAAGCTCTAAAGAAGAAACCCCAAGGACTTCCACTGGCAACCAATCAGCCTTTTGTTTTTTGTCTCCATAGGATGCAGGTGACAGCAGAAACCCCTTGAATGGGGTATCCCCTCTTGTGCTTGCTTTCTCAGGGTGCTGGTCTTGCTCTGCAGGATGGAGGATTTTGACCTGCAGTGTCCTCTTTCCCTCGTCTCCTTTCCTTTGGGCCCCACTCCTGCTCCTTCACCCCGGAGCCCTGAGCCCCTCTTGCGCTCTGGCCGTCAGCATCCGAGGCTCTGGGCATTTGTTTCTCGCTACACCGGGCTGCACACTGATACATTTGTACCACAGGAAGCAGAAAACTAGTTTAACATCTCATTTATTTCATAGATGAGAAAGTAATTCCCTGCTGAATGATTGTCCCGAACCAACAATTCAGAGAGGAGGAATTTACAGCTCTGCCAAGAGCCGGGTGCATTACTGTAGTGCGGGTATAGAAGGGAGCTGGGACCTTCCCCCCTCCCTCTCTCTCTCTCCTGTTAGCCTGAAGAGAAAAGCCATTAAATATGATTAAGGTTAAGAGATTGCTAAAATTACAAACAGCCGCCATTCAATTATTTTGCTCTATAAAATGCAACACAGATTGGAGTTATTTCTCTGAAATGTGTTTTTAGAAAATAACATAACACAACTAATGTGGTTTGATCTAGCAAATCAGGTGCCAGATACCACTTCTAATGCAAAGCTAAAAGGTTCATAATTTAACTCAAAGTTTGTAACTTAGAGTCATCAGGTACCTACGCTACAGAAAAGCTTTATAAAGAGAAAAAAATCAATACCACACCAACTAATATTCTAAAGTCATCTTCAGCCAGAGAGTCAATCAATTTTATCACCCATTAAAAAGATAGACAGAATTTTATTTTTAAGTTTAAAAATAAAAGAACCAGCAAAATTTGGCCTCAAAGGTCCTTAAGGTCTCGCTGTCGGGGGAGGGGCGTAAATAGCTGAGCAATCACTCTCAGTCTTCATAGAACTAAAGCTGGGAATGGAGGTGGGCAACGACAAAGGAAAGACGTCAGAAAAACCAGAAGAGTGACCCTTCCAAGTCTGAGCGATCCACACGGCTCTGGGGACCATGCCCGGTGCTCGGGAAAAGCCCACATACTCGCTCTTACTGCCCCTGGACTCACAGTTCACAAAGCAGATGACTTAATCTCAGCTTAGAAAGAATAAAAAGCTCAACTGCACTGGAATGAATTTTCTGTCCACTTCATACTGAAAGTTAAAATAATTGGAAATTCAGACAAACCTCTATGCAGATATATTAGTGGCTAGAGACTTCTGGTTATTATGGTTAATAAAACACCAGAATTACATTACACTCCGCTCACAGACTCCAGCCCTGGACTCGGAGTCCCCGTGGACAGAATCTAAGCCACTTATGTGCATAAACTTTGTACACAAGCTAAACACATAAAGCCATGTATTAAAATTGAACAAAAACACTGCAGGCCAAACAGAAGCCAGCTAAATGCCAAATTCCCAGGAGCAGCCGGGGGGGGGGGGTCCAGCCTTCACGAAGCATGTGGGGATTTTTCTCTGGCCTCTTCCAGCAACTAAGAATCAGCAGCTTCCCACACTGGCAGCCGATACCGTGATGAACCTGATGATTTCTGCACTTTCAGATCATATTTTCAAACTAGACTCACTCATACCCCAAACACCAATACACTGAGCATCCAGAGTATGGAAAATTGACCTCTGCAAAATGGAACAGGGGCTTGGAGTGTCAGAAGCACGTGAGAGAAAGAGGTGTCCGGCAGGAGAATCAGAGCCGTTTTGTGCTAGCTCAAATCGTCAGCTAGTTACCATGATGATGATCTCGAAAGCACAAATAGAAACACATGACCACACAGAGGATTTTATTGGACTTGCAAGCATGTGTGCATGGAAGGAAAGCAGCACTAAGTATTTCACGTGAGCAGTATCCCTGAAAAACCAGTGGCAGATAAACATTAGGGACAAGGTGGGGACGCAAAGCCTGTCTTTTATGTCTCCTCTTGGCTCCTGCAAAGCCCTCCCCTCTGATCTTGCAAAGTTCTTGCAGTTACCCACCAGCCTTTATTGAAAGTGTAGTATGCCGTGTGCTGTGCCAGGTCAGCTCCTGCACACAAGGAGCTCCTTATTTGGTGAGGGAGAACTACATAGATACAAATAATCATGAGCCAATATGATGCATGCTTGAGGTGACCATGTGCTCGTGCAGCCCAGAGGAGGACACCCTGAGCCCCTGGGCCAGTCAGTAAGGGCTTCATGGAGGAGGGAGCAATTCAGTCTGGTCTGGAGAGTGGGGTTGTTAACCAGGCAGGGAAGGTAGATCTGCAGGGGAGCACTCCAGGTGGAGGACCAGTGTGTCCAAAAGACACAACAATGTGAAATCAAAGGGCACATCAGGCACTGGGACACGGCCTGACATGGCCAGTGTATGCAGAGAAGTAGAGAGGGATCAGATCAGAAAGTGAGCCCAAAAGTTGGCCACACTGCCAAGATCTTTGTACTTCTTACTAAAGACCGTAGAGAGCCATTAAGGGTTTTCCACAGAGCAGTGGCATGGTTGGATGTATTTCTGAAAAAGATGGTTCTGGAAGCAGTGCAGTGGCTTGCAGGTGGCTGAGGAGAAAGGCAGGGGGAGCCTTGGAAGAAAACAGGCAGAAGTCCCGGGGAGAAATGTGGGGCGCCAGAGCTGAACCTGTGGCTGAAGAGCTGATCAGGTAGTGATTGATTTAAGGAGACAGTAGAATCCATAGTGCTTGGTGCTGATTGAATGTGAGCAATAAAACAAGAAAAGGGAGAATCCAAGAAGGAGTCTGGAGCCGAGATACTCAGCTGACATGTTGGAAAGAAGAGTCTGGGGTTCAGGAGGGAATTTAGGACCCTAGGGATACCGAGGTCTCT
>NDGM011140524.1:0-30206 GCA_002564305.1 Octomys mimax | reverse complement strand
GAAGAAGAAGAAGAAGAAGAAGAAGAAGATATAAGAAATTTTAAAAAGGGGAAAAAAATAACAAAAAAATTAAGCATTAACTGCTCCTTTCAAAAGACCAGCAGAGGGGCTGGCGAGGTAGCTCAGCAAAGTAAAGTACTTGCTTAGGAAAGCTTAGGCAAGCTCAGGGACTGCATTTCAATCCCTGGCACCATGTGCTAGCCAGCCCTACCCCCAGGGTGGGCTGAGCCAGCCTCAGAGTCCAAGTGTAGTGGCGCAGGCCTGTAATACCAGTGCTGGGGAGGCTGAAAGCAGGAGGATCACCATGAATCCAAGCTGCATAGTGAGCCCCTGCAACAACCAAATACATAAAAATAAAAGACCAGCAAAAATCAGCAATACAGTTTTCCAAACTATTATACATATGTTCCTAAATATATATTTCTTTCACCGTGGAGTTTTCTCTAATAATGCCAAGCCAGAGCAATTTTCTCCTCCACATTCAAATAACACTTTATCTGCACTCTTCCTATAAAACTCATAGTTTTTTGTCTTGTGTGTAACATATATGACATATACTAGATATGAATCATTGGTGTATGTGTCATCTGCCTTCCTAAATAGTGTCTTGAAGACTCTGGTCATTTGCTATTTACATGTGTCCTTCTCAAAGCATCGACATTAAAACTTTTCCTTAGTAGCAATCAATAACTATGACTCCACCGATGCATAATGTTTGCTTGAATGCAAACCCCAGGCAATGAGAAAGGTCACTCAGTGATCGATATTTCAGTCTTTTTTTCCCAATGCCTCATACATGTTACAGTAAATAAGTTATACAAGCTCTGTGTAGGTATGAATGTGAAACTTCCCTTCTGTCTTCTCTTCCTGGTGACTTTGGGGATGCTACACAAGCACAAATTTGGAGTTGAGTCAAATATCTAAGGACTCATCTGGTTAGAAACCTGGTATGATGTTAGTTATGGATGTCAATGAAGAGACACCAAGGAGATTAGTAAAGCACATATCTAGGCATATCTGGGTGGGTCATGGGAGTGTGACCTTAAGGAAGACATGTAGCCCCTCCGTTCTAGCTCTTTATAACCCTTTCTGCTTTCTAGTTGCCACGAGGTGAGCAGCTTCCCCTTGCCAAGTTCCTCCTCCCACCATGGATCCCATGGCCATGAGTCAAAACTCCCAAAACTGTGAGCCAACATAAACCCTTTTTCCTTCAACTTGCGTGTGTCAGATATTTTGACCCGGCTATGAAAAAATGGGACTAATACACCTAGAATCTTATTACTCAGACACCTTTTATACCTACAGAGCTGCAAGTACAAGGAAAGGAACTAAAGCGTCAAGGCCATGGGATAGCAGATAGGCTGAAGCTAGCCAACCACCAGCATGGAAAGCCAGAAAGCAACACAAGACGTATGTGAGAAGTAAAGAGGTAGTTAAATCTAAGGTAAGACCTAGGGACAAATCCACCAGATTGAGGACAAGACTTCCAAAAAGAAGCTGGAACATGAATGAGCACGTCAGGGAACAAATAACAAAAACAACTAAATAACAACAACAAAAATCCCACAGTCCACATCAGGTAGTTCAACAGGGATAACTGAATATGGGGATCCTGCCACAAAGGTATCAAAAGAGCTAAAGAAGAAATGATAAGGATATGAAGTCATGCATATGTTAATTAGCTTGATTTAGCGTTCCACAGTGCATATACCAAAACATCAGGTTGTACACCATAAATTTATGCAATTTTTAGTTCCGTAGACTGAAATGGAATTGTAAACTAATCCAGAAATTAGCAATGACAGGGAGCCATTACCCCCTACCTACTCTCAAATACATTGTCCCAAGCAGTAAACTGAAGGGAGACATACTTGGCCTCTTCCTTTTCCCTACATCTGATGACTCTCATTGGCCAAACTTAGCTATAAAACACTTGGCAAAATCATCTGGGAATGTAGTCCATTGGGGTCCATGCCATGCAACATAAAACAGAACAGGGAAAATGAGAAGCGAATCTGGGAGCAAACAGGCGACTCACCAACCAGATGGTCTTAGAGCAAGATTCTGAGATAATTTTTTCCCAAGTGGGCTCTCTCCTGATCTGTGATTTTTCCTTGAAGTTCCTAACTGCAATTGCTATAAAGCAGGGATGGCAAACCTTTCAAAAGCTTTCAGTGATGCCAATCGCCCACTGCCTACAGGTGCATGCGTCATAGGCTTGCCATCACTGCTATGAGGTATTAATGCTTTGAGGTAACTAAGAGGAAATCTATTCTTATAAAATGGCTATGAGAAGGAAAGCTCCTGTTACATAATACTCAGTTGTGGAAGTTTGAGAATTCCTCCTTAGATGTCTTTAACATGTGTTACTACCTGCTTATAACTAGCGCTGTCCTGGGGCAGTATATCCCAGATTAGAACATTAAGCCCTGTTTTTCCAAAAGAAGATTGATCTCATTGGCTTAAACAATTTGACACCTCACCGTAAAGCATTAATGCAGCATTAACCATCAACCACGTCCCAATTCTAAATTGATGTTCCCAACAAGTGCATGAAGCCCCTCACTGTGTTCTCCTGCTAATGTGCACTGAAAGGCACCACACTTCCCTTTTCCTTTCTTTGTTCTTTTTGTGTATTTCAAAGTGCCATTCATGGACGTAGAGCCCTCATGGGTAAAACCTCCAGTAAAATGATAGCACAAGCATATTGAACTTACCTTCAATTGTATTCGCCAGGGGAAAAAGAGAGAGAAAACAAAAAAAGAGGTTGTACAGAGCGTGGATAAGGAGGGAGAAAAGGAAAGAAGGGAAGTGCCCTGGGTGGGGGCAGTTCTGCCAACCATTTCACTCAGCAAGCGAACAGCCTGTCTGGAGTGAGCCGGAGATGGGAGGTGCAGACATACTCTGCCCTGGATCAGTCTCCACTCTTATCTCTCTGAGGCTCTTGGCAAGATGCTAATGTTCAAAGATACGGTGCTGTAAAATTAAATATCACTTATGTAGTCTTTTGAGCTGCATGTACAGTGTTGTATATATCAGTAATTCTGCATGCTATGTAAGCTATGTGTGCTGCATGAAATGGACAAATTAAGACTTTTTAAGGGCAGAATTTAAAATATAATAGATTCTCACCTTCCGTGTTGACGTTAGAACAAAATCCTCCCATATGGCTTCATTCCACGGCATCTACTCTGGGACTGAAGATTCAGTTCAGAGGCTGGCAATGCTGCAGAACCAGGAAAAAAAGAAGTTTCACATTTCGCCAAAATGAGAGAGAAAATTACTGTAGTTTCAGATCTGTCCTCATAAGCTACTTATCCTTCTAGGATAACCTCAGGTACTGCTTTGGGATTCACCCCAAGACTACACTAGTCAGTCATCTCCCTTATCCTTGAGGACATGGTTTAAGCCCCTACGGGATGCCTGAATCCATCAATAGTACCAAAGCCTATGTACGCTGTTTTCCTTTCCCATACCCTCCTATAGTAAGATTTCACTGATAAATTAGGTATAATAAGATATCAATAATAATAATAATTAATAATCTAGTACAATAACAGTAACAAGTTTTGTGACTGTGATTTAGCTCTCTCTTTCTCAAAATATCTTACTGTATTACCAGCTTTCCACTTAATGGCAGCACTTTCGGCTTTTCCTTAGTGTATTCAAATTGCCAGCAGGAGGACCAGCAAGATAGCTCAGTGGACTAAGCACCTGCTAGGCAAATGCAGTGACTGGGATTTGATCCCAGGCACCACATGCCGCACTGGCCCTGCCCCTGGGCCCGCTGAGCTGCTGACCTAGTCCGGGCATGGTGGTGCACACCTGTAATCCCAGAACTGGGGAGGCTGAAAACAGGAGGATCACTACAAGTCTGAGCTGCATAGTGAGACTCTGTACAAAAAGGGAAAAAATTGCTAGCAGGCTGATATTAAGAAAAACAAGGTCTAACTAAAGGCAAGCACTCTGATCTGATAATTCAGACAGCTGCTCATGACAAATGGGAAATAATGGGAGATACAGGAGAACAACACACTGCACCTCCAAGTAGGAAGGAGCAGAGTGGCTCAAGATGTTATCATGCTACTCAAAACAACTGCAAGTGAAAACTTTGGTATTGTTTATTTCTATAATTTTCCATGTAATATTTTCTGATCTTAATTTACTTCAGGTAACTGAAACCACAGATAAGGAAAACCACTACACTTCCTTTCCTGTGTCTTGGCCATCCCTTTCATAAAGTAGGAGCATAAAAAAAATAAGCATCTCTTCTCTCCACAAAAGAGTATATAGAGATTAGGCCCAGTTACTCGGTAATCAACTCTTCAATGCTGAATTCTCTGGAGAATGTAAGAAGACAGCCAAATTCTTGGTTGCCGTAACCCATCTTGGGTCCATTCACATCAAAGATGGGCAACTTGGAGGTGTTGGGACAAATACAAAAGTGTGAATGTCACTTTGAATAGCAACAAAGAAAACAACATCAAAGCAACAGGCTAATTTAATTCAATGTACCAAGAGAACATTTGCCCAACCTTAACTGAAATTTAAGAAGTTTCATCATATCAGCTTCAGTTTTCTAATCCCAACTGTCCAATATAGCCAAAATAAACAACCAACCAAATAAACCAGGAAAATCGTGTGTGACCTCCTCCCATCTGAAAAGGTGCCATCAGTAACAAGCTTTATTGCATGGACTCTGCTAAACGCCCCACCCCTGTGGCGTTCCACAGTACAGCTTCTCTCTAACATACCAGGTCAGTGCTGGGAAGGAACTTAAACCACAAAGGACCAAAAAGAAAATATTTTTGCCCAAAGCTAATGTAGCAAATTACATGCAAGATCTAAATTCCAAGAACCTCTTAAATGGTGCAAGGCTACACAAACACACTGCATCCAGTTTTTCAAGACTTAAAACTAAATTAAATCTCAATCAAATATCACTGGGGGAATGTATAGAACTGGTGAAAAGATGTCTCAACAAGATCCCTGGCTTCTCTGGTCCTCTAGGTCAGGAATTTCTCTCAGTGGGCATCTGTCTGCCTATCTATGCAGCTACCTTGTGCCCTTACTCATAGGGACAGAGAACATAGCCAGGGGCCTCAGAAATCCACGAGAAACAGGCATCTACGTATGATTTGAAAGTCACCTGAATATGTTCTAGCCAGTTGTCAGGTGCTCTGACTGGACACATGCCACATAACTGCAGTCCATAAATGCTGTAGGTCACAAAGCCAAGTTCTCTTTCTGCCTTGAGTTGGCCACACCTACTCAAGGATGTTGGCCCTTCTTCACAGTGTTGTCACCTTCCTTGCTGAGCAGAAAGCTACTGAGCTCAGAGGGGAGCCATTTTCTAATGCCCTTATTGATGCCCAGGAGTTGTCTGATTCCTAACCAGTGACACAGGGCTGAGACAGGAGCCATATAGGGCCTCCAAATAATCCAAGGGAAATATAACTCTCAACCAGCTGGTTGTCTGCCATGTCAAGCTCATGTTCTCTAAAATGGAAGAATGAGTTCTAGGAACAGGGGAGGTTAAGAGTATGAAGTAGTTATTGAGAAAAAGACAGCTTCTATTTAAGAGAGAGAAGGGGCTCCTGAATGAGTAGCCCAAGGGCCCTGCTTCTCAAGGGAGTGGAACAGAGCAAAGACAGGAGGTGAGGTGGGATCAAAGGGGAAGGCAAGTCTATAGCAAGTGTGTATAGACCAAACACAGGAGGACCAGAGAGGTTTTGATCCCCCACCCAAGGTGATTGGCAGATACTTAGAGCACCAGTCACTGCTGCTCATCCCTGGGGTGGGGGGTGTCGACATTTCTCTATCCAGAGACCTGATCCTCCTCGAATGCACCTCCAGCCACAGTTGTCTTCTGTACTGACCTTTGCCCAAGGGCCTACCCTTGTCGGACTGCCTGTACTATTTCTGAATAACTTAGCTATCTATTCTACTAGGAATGATGCCATTTTGCAGTAAGTCAGCTGAGGGAAACACTTGCAAACAGCTGCTTTGGAAGAAGCCAGAGCCTGGATGAGCATCCGTGGTCAGGCAGCTGGAAGCAGGGAGACAGACTGGATCACGGGCCGCCTTTCCACTGCTGCTACTTCACCTAGCACTGCACCAGATTCCCCACTTCCTGCCCCTCCTCTGGTGGCTGCAATCCCGAGACCAAGTGCAGATGAAACCAAAGAAGCTCATTTATAGAAAAGAAGTGCAGTAGGGAAACTGGCCACGGCACTGGTTTATAAGGAAGCCTCGGAGTTAATCGAAAGCATCTGGCTTTGTTTCGCTCACACACTCTGTTGAACACCAGACAGCAGCAGTGGTTATTTTTTGAACACTTGGGGGGAAATAGATTTTTTAAGTCAACGTGTGCCACTGGTTTGGCATCATTTTCATCTCTGACTTTATGCTTAGATTTATTTCACCTAGATGTTTTCATCCCTGCCTCTCAATAAGTGGGGACACAAGTGACTGTCAGTGGTTGATCACACCCTCACATGGATCCTATGGCTACAAGTGTCACCTTGATAAACTACGCTAGTAGACGATCCACCACTGCCTGGAAAGATCAACAGGAAGCTGGCTACCAAGAGAACGTTCCATGACCCACTCAATCGGATTCAGGAGCGAAAAACTAGCAAGAAGAGAAGCTCATGCTGGCCAGTGAGATAGCTCAGTGGTCTAAAGTGCCTGTTTAGGCACAGGGACTGCAGTTCGATCCTGGGCATCACATGTCGCACCAGCCCTGCCCCTGGGGAAGGTTGAGAGGGCCACAAAAAAAAAAAAAAACAAAAACAGGCATCCAAACCAACATTGGGAGCTATCAGCCACCTTTTCTTGTTTTTCATTCTCAAGATTTATAAGAATGGGAGGAGAAAGAGGATTAAAAGAAAGAGGCCAGTGAAGAATGTTTTCCATACTCTGACACAGACCATTACTGAGACATTAATATTCAGAATTGTACTGCTGACATGGCGTCATTTTTGTTACCTCTATGACTTTCTTAACTTTCCTAATTTTCTACATAAGGGAATAGTTTCTAAAATGCAGGAAAAAGGGAAAATATTTGGACAGAAAGAGATCTACTAGGTTCCTGAATTTCAGCAAAGAAAACTAGAGATTTCAGAGAGCGATGGATTTATCGAAATCAATTTGGCTACCACATTCTGGGAGAAAATATTGGAGAAAAGCTAAACAGAAAGAGATGCTCACCTTGAGTTCCTAATAAACACACTTTCTCTTTTCTGCATAGAAGCACCAAAATGACACCCCAATCCCATGGGCGATTTTACAGTCTATGTGGGGCAAGGTTTTATATCACAGTGCTTCTCTAAGATAAAACCTTATACTCATTTTAGTTGCTGCTTCTTTTTGTTTGTTTCTTGAGACAGGGGCTCTCTGTGTCTTTCAGGCAGAACTCACTCTGCAGCCCAAGAGACTCAAACTCATGGTCTCCTTGTGCCCAAGCCTCCTGGGTGTTGGCATTACAGATGTGTACCACCACACCCCATTTGTCATTTTGCTTCTTAAAGTAAGAAATTTCCAGGACAGTTCATAAAAGCCAACAAATTGAAGACCACAAAGATAAGGGAGGTCTCCTAGTTGGGGGCATGGGTCAGTGGAAGGGTATTTGCCTGACATGCATGAGGACAGGGGCTCGATCCTCCAAACTGATGAAATAAATATAAAAAGTGACAAAAGCACAGTGAAATTGTTCACTTGATCAACATAAGTCAGTTATTTAAAAATACTATTTTTTATTATTAAATTTATTGGTACAATTCAGATATACATATTGATCATAAGAAATCTGTCCCTATACATGATATATCCTAATGCCTCTTTTTTCCATTCTCTTTCCCTCCTTGCAATCCCCCACTTCCCCTATGTATGTACAAAATGTTGTTTCCATTTTATCCTTATTTCCTCATTTTTTCCCCTTTCTTCCTTCCTTTCCACTTCCTCCCTCCTAGCTCCCCTTTCCTTTTGAGCAATTTCTTCCTATTTTACAATATCTATTATACAGTTTGGTTTTCATTTAGTTTTTCACACTGGAGAAATAATGTGTTGTTTACTCGTGTATCTGATTTCACTTAAGAGTATGCTCTCAGGGTCTATCATTTAGCTAGACATGGCTGAAATTTATCCTTCTTCATAGCTGTGTAGTACTCCATTATATAAAAAACATTTCTTTTTTATTCATTCATTGATTAATGAGCATTTGGATTGTTTCTAAGAGTAGGCTATTATGAACTGTACCACTATAAATAAACATAGGTGCTCATATGTTGCTGCAGTATATGATGCTTTTAACCCTTTAAAAAGACTATTTTTAAAAAAGATAGTTTTACATGTCAAATTTATGCAACAGAAGTGCTTAGTTTAGGATCCATTTCTAATGTTAATTTGTGTCCTCCCAACTACCCTGTCATTGCGTTAAGATTGTGAGATCTGTAGGCAAAAAGCGCCAGGCAAATGCAAGCGTGAGCTCTTGGCTTCAGCCCAGCCTGTCTTCACTGGTACTTTAGACAAATTAAATTAGAGAAAGCAAAGTCCTGGCCAGACCAGCACACCCTGTGCCAAGGAGCTAGCACTTGTCAAGGAATGAAGAACTGGAACTTCATTCTATATAACATGAAAGAAGAAGCTCACAGTTGTCAAGTGAGCCCAGTGTTACTAACGTACCTCAAGATGGAATCTGAGAAGAAAATTGTTTCATGTAAAAAGTGAAAGGTGAGATGGAACTGTTTGGAGAATTTTTCTTTCTGTTCTTTAATATCTTCCAAATATATCTGAACTTATTTCCTGCCTGGATTTGTTTAAGTTTCCCTGGTAGATTTCACACATGTGAGTTGCTTTGCAAAGAAGACTTGGGGACTGCATGGCTGTGGCCCCTGCCTGGGGCTCACAGAGTGCCTGTTTCCCACACTGCCAGCCATTGTTCATTCCTAGGCTCTGACTAGCACTCCCTCCTTCTCTCCCAGCCAAAGGTTACGTTAGTCAGCACACAGCCACCGCTGACCTGTCCACGGGGGAGGAGACTGTCACTAAGACTGGTGAGGAAGGAGGCAAGAAAGAACCCAACTGGCCTCAAAAGGCAACTGGGACTTACCAAATGGCCCCAGCTCACGGTGCTGATTCTTTCTCTCACTGTGCTTATATGTGGCATCGTTAGCAACAAAATACCAGCCACTGCAGCCAAATAAATAAATAAAGCATCAACACTCCACAGTCCTAACCACAAACCTAAGCCCACGTATTCACTATGTAAGTCAAGGACGGGAAAGAGAGAGAAGGTATGTAGAGAAAAGGCGAACGTGGCTAGTGAGTGGGCAGATTTCACATGAAAACACAACATCCCTTCTGAAACTCTAATTTAAAATAACTCCTGTCATGATAAATGGGAGCCTTACACTCACCTTCACAAGAGTGCCATTAGGAAGGATTCCCACTTTGCAGGTGAAAAAAATGAAGGCTGAATGGTGAGCCCAGGTGCTCACGATCTCACAACTAGAGAATGAGGGTGCTGGGGCTCCCAACTAAGTGCTATAAAATCTATCCAAATAGTAACTAAAGGTGGTTCAGGAAGCTGGGGCAGAGAACAGTGAGGATCTAAAGAATGGTGGGTGTCTCAGTTACTCTTCTCTCATTGCCAGGACAAAATACCTGACACCCCAAATTAAGCAAAATATACTTAAGAAAAGTATATTTAGCTCGCAGTTTGTGGAGGTTTCAGTCCATACGCAACTGGCTCCAAGGCAGATGCCATATGGCAGACAGCAGGGAGGAGCAGAGGCAGCAGTGGCAGAGGCAGCCTCCTCCTTTCCTTATATTGTCTCCAGGCTATCTGCCCCAGGGTGGGAGAAGCACTCACACCCATAATCCCAGCCTTGTAATATAAATTAGTCACAAACTCTAAAACCACGCCCCAATGGCTGCACGAGGCTTTGGGGGAACAACAAACCGTAACAGTGGGGAGAATTTCATTCTAAAATGTTTTGAGTTTGTCGTCACTATCCTGTTGCTCCTGCTGCTGTTGACAATGTAACTCTCGCTCGCAGACACCTGGTCAATGAGGCCTCCCCAGGACATCACCAGCACAAGGCCGACTCTGCCCCAACAATGATCTGCTAATCAGCAGCTGCACCCCCGACCCCCAGTACTATATTCAGTTTTACAAACACTGCCTTCAGCAGCAACCGGGTTTCACCCTCGCAAGTCTCCTTTCCAGTCAGTTCAATGTCTCCAGATCCTGAGCTCTTGAATCTCAAAACACAGCTAAGGTAGGTGGAAGGATCCGCGACCCTCAGATACGGCCTACCACAGGTTCACACCAACCCAATGCCAGTTAGCGCCCTGGTGTTTGTGCCTCAACTTTCCCCTGAGTTCCTTTCCCAGAATACCAGTTACGGATCTTCTCTTCTTAGCCTCACACCCCAGAGTTGGCCGAACACCCATCTCCTCTTTCAGAACGTGGAGACATTTTAGAGTGAGCCTAACTCGAGGTTGTCTTCACTTACCGTGTAGCCCCACTTCCTGCTTCCCACCCTCCTCGCTTGGACCTCTGCGGACTTACTTCCCCCCAGTCCTGCTCTGCAAAGCCAGCCCTGCTGCTTCCTTCCTCTACTGAGGTCCTGAGAAACTCATTTGTATCTTTTATTTGGCTTTTAAGGTCCATTGCCAGGTATTCTCTATCCATTTTCTTTTGAATCTTTTTCAATGTTTTAAATTGCACAAACAACAGTCTGGCTTATCTCTTGTCATGCACATATCCAGTCTACTCAACCAGATTGGGTGTCCTCCAAGGCTCTGTCCTTGCCCATCTGCTCATCTCGCTTTCTAATGACTCCTTTGGAGCGAGTTCACCCGTTGCGTAACTCTGCGTGTGCTATGTTTAGTCTTGCTACAGAGCCGTTCCAGGAGCCAGTGGTCTTGCTGTTCGTCCCCTCCCTCCTTATCACTCCCAATGCCACTGTCTTCTCAAGGCTGCCTCAAATTTCAGTGGGGTCTTCTAGAGAAAGCACAGCTCAGCAATTATGTGTTCACTCGTGTAGAGACAAAGGGTTTCTAGAGCACTCTAATCTATACAAACATTCCACTGCTCGTGTGCATTTGTGTGCTTCTGAATGTGTATCTCATATTTCTCGAAATACAGCGGGAGCTTCCTGAGGGCAACAGTCAGGCCTTCCGTGTCGCTTTCCTCGCAGAGTGCTGGGTATTCTCAGGGCATTTTCTCATTACGTGCTATCAGCATGTATTCTAGGTTTTAAGAGTCAAGCTATAATTCAAATTTTTAGTTCAAATACAGCACAGTAAACTAATGTCACAGTATCTCTAAACTGGGCAAATTCTGGGATCAAAAATGAGCAGCATCTAAACCTTTGGAGCATAGGTTTTATGTGCTTAAGACTCTCCTTTTGGGCTGGGGAGATAACTCAGCAGTCTAAGTGCCTGCCTGACAAGCTCAAGGATTGGGGTTCAATCCAGGATACCATATGCCATGCCTGCCCTGGGTGCTGAACTGGCCAGTGAAATCTGTCTTGGTGGTGCATGCCTGTAATCTCAGCACTGGGGAGGCTGAGACAGGAGGATCACTGCAAGTCCAAGCTGTGTAGCAATACTCTGTACCAAATAAATAGATAAATAAGTAAAGCATTGAAAAAAGAAAAGACTCTCCTTTCTCTTGGTACCAGGTTCAATGACAGTACAGACAGCCCCAACTTCACAGAGTTGTTTTGTTTCGCTGAGAACAGAAACATAACACCTTGAAAGAGCCTTCCTGGCCCAAGAATTCAGCCCTCATTTTCCTAAGTGGAAAGTTGCGTGTGGCCAAGCAAAGCTGACCCGATGAAAGCCAGTATGTTCAGCTTCCTTTCAAATCAGCAGCCGTAATTGCCACTAGCATTTAACATGGCACCAATCACACTTGTGCTCTGGGGCCAAGAACACAGGCCAGCTCAGCACCTCTGAAACCCAGGTGGCTGAAATCCAGGGCAAACAAGACTAAACAGATGAGTCACAGTAAGGAGAACCCAGCAGCTGCCACGGTAATCCAGGGAGCTCACCCCAAGCCATCAGAGCAAGGTGTAACCTGTGATGTGCTGGATTCAGGGTCCACACAGCCTTTAACCCTATGAAGTTAAGTCTCCAACAATTGCTAACATAAGCAATCTTCTCCTGCTTCTCTCTGGTCTGAACGTTATGTTAGCTTTTCTGGATTAGAGAGCAGAACCTCATCTCAGAGGGTGAGGTTTGGCCACAGACCCACCCTCACAGAGGCAGTCTGCACACAGATGACAACACAAAGCCAATAACCTGCACCCCAGACTCTGCCGTTAGGAACCAAGCTCCCAGGAACAGCCGCGTCTTAGGGTATGCAGTGAAGTTCCCAGGGCAGTATCCTAACAAGATAAGGCTGCGAATGCAAAATCGATCAGAGTACAAACTCAAGGTAGAGTTGAGGTGCTCCAGATTCAGCAGCTTCTACAGTTTGTTACAGGTGTTTTCAAGTCCAGCAATTTGAAGAAAAAAAGAAAAACTAGGATAGAGTGATCCGCAAATCACAAAAGTATGGAAAATATTCACCCTGAGTTTGTACTCTAGTTGGAGGGGGCGGGGAATCAATTAACAGAAACACAGATATGCTCCCAGATGGTATTTAAATTTGTTCTCTTAAGACCATTCTCCTAGACTGTGATGCTACTGGGAGGCAGCTCATTTAGAAGTTGGGGTCTGGTAGTGGAAAGAAGTTAGACTTATGGGGATGTGCCCCTGAAGGAGATATAAGGCACTTCCCCTTCCTCTTTCCTTGATTTTCATTTGACAGGAAGTAAACAGCTTGTTTTGCTATACAGATCTACCAGCATGAGCTGTTTCTCCACAGGTGCAAAAGCAAGGAGACCAACGGTCATGGGCTGAAACCTCTAAACCTCTGAGGTAAAATAAGACTTTCTTCTTTATAAATTGACTATCTCTGGTATTTTCTTATAGTAACTGAAACTTAACTAAAATAGTGATGAATGCTATGGAAAAAAACAAAGCAGACTAAGAAGGATAGGAATTGCCAGGGTATGGAGAGGAATATGGATTGTGCAGGGTGTTCAGGGAAGGTCTCACAGAAAGGATGCAGGGAGACCGAAAGCAGCGGGACCCAAATGGAAGTCTTCACAATTGTTGAGTAGTTTTTCAAGCAGAGGAATCAGAAGGGGTGAAGGCCCTTGCAGTAGAGGGGTTGGTGTGTTTACAGACTAGCAAGGGGCCAGAAGGGCCAGAAGAGAAAGAGCAAGAGGAAGAATGAAGGTGTCAACCAGAAGAGGCAGTGGGAAGCCAGGTCATGCAGGACCCTAAGCGTTGTGGCTTTGATTCAGCATCTCAAGCAGTGCCCATTCGAGAGGCAGAAACTCCACCACTTATTTCAACAGTATTCATTCAATATGAAAAACTGCTGTGTAGAAATAAAACAGGACCTAAAGAAGGGGGGAAGGAATACTAAAATGTGTGGGACGACGACCAGAGAATGTTGCCCCTGCCCTCAGGGTAGGGAAACAAGGAGCTGACATTAGAATTTAGAAGCTCAGAAGAGGCTCCTACTGGGCTATATATAGCCCAGACCTTTAAGACAGGAAAGTGGTAGCTGGTCAGTGTGCTGGAGAGGCACTGAAAGTTGCAAAGTGACTTTAACTGCTCTTTCACAGAGCATGTGTCCCTACCAGAGTGAAGTAGTGGGGCTGACTGCTGCTCACAGGAGCTGAAGGCTAACAGGAAGTTCTTAGGAAAGAGGGAGGGGCAAGAACCTTCTCCGTCCTTGGACAGCAGTGTCTCCCACCAGCATCCCCTACTGGTTAAACCCAACATGGATTCTGCTTTCTAAGGAGAAATGGGGTTTTCCTAGGCATGAAACCCAGTATGACGGGATAGGTTTGGAGTGGAGAAGCAATAACTTTATAACACCCTTCATATGAGAAAAGAAGTCTCCAAAAGATTTCAAATAAGGGAGTGACAAAAGCTGACTCACCCTGATGGCTTTGAGGCGGGCAGTAACTGTGGGGGTAGAACAGTGGGCTGCATTCTGAATTTAAGAGTCCTGTTGGATTTGTTGATTACTTGCATGTGGGCCGTGAAAGGAAGAGAGGAGTCAGGATGACTCCCACACTTGGGCCTGAGTAACTGAGTGGAGGCGCCTGGCTGAGAAGAGGATCTGAGGGAGGAACACACAGGAAGAGAAAGGGTACCTGGGACTCTGACCAGTCACTGTTATGTTTGAGGGATTTGCCAGGAAGTTGAGTGACAACGCTAGCAAGGAGTTGTATACCTCAGCCTCGGGAAGGTCTGGGTTAGAGATGGACACTGGCAAGTCAGCCACCATGGAGACTGATTTTAAGACTGGATGAGGTCACAGGTGTTGTGTTACTTGGCTCAGTAGCACGGTAAGGAATAAGACCTGGAGTCAGAATAATCTGGATTAGAATCCCCACTGCACCAGGACTGGATTCACCCCAGCAAGGGGCTCCCCACTCTAAACCTAGGTTCTCTCATCTGTAACACAGAGAAAACCAACTATGTGGATCCTACTTGAGGACTAAATACATTAAGGTAAGGCAAGCCCTTCCACCAGTGCTTAGCAAGAGTGCTATAGAAATGGATGTTGGATGCTGCAGATTGGAGAAGTGTCCCTCGTGTTTGCGACCAGCTGACTAGGAAGGGAGAGGACATGCTGGGCCAGCAGCATCAACATAAAAAGAAAAGACACGCCAGGCATGATGACACGTCTGTGGTCCGAGCTCTAGAGAAGCTGAGCTGGAGGCCAGCCTGGGCTACACAATGAGTGCAAGGCCATAATGAGACACGGTCTCAAAAAATACAAACAAAAAAAGAAGCCCAATCCATGAAAGAACTCTGAAAGCATATTATCAGCAAATCCGTAACACCAAAGTGAGTTTACAAGGCCAGCCAAGCACAAGAACAGCGTCCTTGCCTCAGGCTGAGCCATAAGGACGTCTGTGTTCCTGCCCTGTGTGTTCTGGGTGAGCCGTGGATGAGTCAGGGATGAGCACAGCACAGGAACGCCTCCAGCCCCCACGCACCAGGCCTCACTGCCCGGAGTCAGCCTGGGAGCCGAGCCCTGGCCTCCAGTAATGGTTCCCCATCATTAAGCATTTTCACTTGGGCAGCCCTGGCTTTCCAGGGCTCCAGTGCAGGGTTATAGAAGGGTCTGCTGTAGTCCTGGCCTGGAAAGCAAGACCAGCTGCCTGTATGGGGTGCTCCCTTTCTCAGGGATAGGTCTGTTCAAGAAACCAGAGCGTGCATCGCAAAGCTCAGACCATCCGGGCTTACAGTGGAAGGGACTGGGTGTGTTCCGAGGCTGCTCCCTGAAGTGTACAGAGCTGCTTTCTGAATCCTCAGTGTGAAATTAAAGTCCCTTCTCTCCAGATCAGCGTAAAGCCCCTTCTAACACAGCCCCTCCGTGGTAACCTGGTTGGATAGCAAAGCTCTTCACATAGTTCTGCTCACAGCAGCCGTTTCCCATACAAGCGTCCAACACTTCCACAATATACAAAATGCTGCAGTCCAAGGATTCTCTTCCCAACAGCTGCTCCTGGATCAAGCAGGGCTCCATGTCACACAGGGATTCTTGGCATTCTCAACCCTGTATATACCCAGAGTTCTCCAGGTGGCCTTAGGCCCGCTGAATCTGCATTGCTGGGCATAAGCCCTGGCATTGGGATTTTTCTTCAAGTATTTTGATCAAGCAGCTACACTGCAGAACTCCCCATTCTAGTTCCCTCCAGGACTGTAGCACCATTGCTGATCTGAAAGACTGGTTTTGTAAGAAGGCAACATACAAGATAGTTGCTCTCTGAATTCCTTCCTTTTTCCTCTCCTTCCCTCCCTCTCTCCTACATTCCTCCCTGCCACCAAACAACAGAACAGATCATATTACTGTGAAGCTGGTTCCCCCTTACACACTTCCATTAAAATTTGAACCATGGCACGGCCCCTAAGAACATCTCCAATGGAGCCAAAACCTGGAAAAACTGACAGAAGACTCACAGAGAGAGAGAGAAAAGTCCTTATTTACAAAAGCTGAAGGGAAAAAGACAAGGGAATGCCTGCCCTCTGTGAAGAATTCCCAAGTCACACAGAGTATCTTATGGGAAAAGATGTGCTTTGTTCTGTCTTGTTTTGTATCCTGTCTTGCTCAGCTCTCTGAGTGGCCCGCTGTCCACAGCCACACCTTTCCAGGAAGGCTCAGGTGCCATGACAATCACAGGAGGCACACCTCACAGGAATGGCCAGGCTTCACGGTTCTGATTGTTTGGAAATAAGCCACCCGAGGAGATCTAGTCGCTGTACCCATTTAGAAAATGACTCCAAGAAGGACCTGAGGGGGGCACACCTTCTTTCCTTTCCTGTGCCTCTTTTTCCAATCTGTCTGTCACACAGACAAGTGAATCTGGACACCTGAACATCCCCCAAGTGAAGGTGGATGGACAGACTTTTAATCATCCTCGTTTTCAACATCAGAATGCACCCTTATTCATGCTTATCCCCTGCACTTGCTTGCCATCCCCTCCCCCTCTCTTTCTTATTTATTCCTGAAAGCTTCTATTATCAATCACTGCATGAGGTAAATTTTCAAATCAGCAGTCTGGGTTTTTAAGCTGCAGGACTCCTATTAAGGCAAAAGAAAGCAGGTGACCAACATTGAGGAGATCTCGGAGCCCCACTCCTGCTGCCTCCTCCCGGCCATTCATCCATCTGGGGTGTGGGTGAAGACCAGGCTTTCCTGAAGTCCTCCCTGAGGGCTGGACCTTTCACTGAGGGCCCAAGGGGACAGGGATGTGGAGGCAATGAACTAAGAGAAGAAAAGGAAGAGATGTGGAGGCATTTTTTCTTTGCATTTTATCTCACCTACCAGCAGGCTTCACTAGGGAAACTTGTGTGGAGTGTCTGACTCTCCATCATTCTTCCTTCCCCTTTCCCCAATGTCACATGTCCCTCTAAGATGCTTCCCCTAAGTGATGAGACCACCCTGACTGCACTCCCAGCAGCTCTGGAGCCCTCTTGGCTCTGCCCTTCTGTCCACAGTGGAGGCACCGTGTGGCCCTCCTCAGCTCTGGCCTTCAGATTGTGCAGGTTACCCCGATATTTGGACTGGACAGCCATGTGCTCCTTGCCTCGGTCCAGCTCCCTCTTCACACACAGATGCCTTTTTCATGCCATCTATAGGTGCAGTAAGACCTCTCTGTTCTTTGGTGATTTGCGTGACCACAACACAAACACCCGATTCCAGGTGTTTGAGCATGTGGTCTCTTCCTGCGATCTCAGACAGCTCAAGGGACTTCTCTTCCACCATGCCTCTGGGCCCCTACAGATTCACAGACTGAACCTGGGTTGTGTCATACTGACCCTTCCTGTACTAGCAGGACCCCCACAAAGGAAGTAGCAAGCACTACAATAAGGGAGGAAAGAAGAAAGGTTTATAGCCTGCACAAATTAAGAACCCCCTATTCATACTACCAAACTCTTCTGTGCCATCCCATGTTGGAAAGGAGGGACTTTCTCTCTGTCTGTTCTCCTCCTATCTATCTAGCACATAACACCCAAGTTTCTCCATGATTTCCTCCAGAACATTGGATCTTCCTTTCATTGTGTAGCCATGTTCAGCTCAAACTTACAACCACAACTGCCCAACACAAGCAAAGGGCTTTCTGACATAAATGTCCACAGCCTTTCACTGAAAAAAATGGGCTGATCTCAAGCAATTCTTCATTTAAAGTCACCATGGAAGTCTGGCAAAATGATGCACACCTGTAATCCCAACTCCTCTGGAAGCTGAAGGGAGAGGACCTCAAGTTTGAGGCCAACTGGTATAACTCAGTGAGACTGTCACAAAAAATAAAATTGGGTGTGGGGTACAGCTCAACACTAGAGGGCTTGGCTGGAATGTACAACGTTTCAATCCCAAGTCCTGCAAATAATCATCATTATTATAACCTGTGAGGGTTTTGCCTCCACCAGCTCAACTGCTCTGAGGAGTTGAAGCTGAGTCAACCAAGATGAGATGGGGCATGAACTATCTGCCTGCAAGGGAACCTCAACAGTATAGTAACCAGCTGGGTCCAGTGGCATCTCCCTCCAGGATGTGGATTCAGAGACCAAGTCCCAGCCAGCAACAGCAGATCAAGTGGTGGAGAACAGAGCAAAGAAGTCAAGAGACAGTATAAGATGCCACAAAGCCTGGGAGACACAAGAAGCAAAAGTCATGAGGTTTGGAGCAGGTGATAAGAAAGGAAGTGGTAATGTCAGGACAGAGACCATCAGGGGTGATTTGGAATGAAGGAGATACCATTTCTCACTGGGCTCTGGTTAACCAGCTACAAACAGGGTGATGCAGGTCCAGCTTGCTGGCATTCCCTGGATACAAATGCAGTAAGTCCCTCTTGTCCCAGGTTCTCAAGACTTCCTCTGCTTCTTGGAACCTCAAGCAGTAGGCTCAGGCCTCAGCTTGGTGCAGGCTCCTCATACCTGTGCCGGAGCCTTCACCATTTCCCCCACGCCCTGTGCTTTGGGACAGAGATCTCAATCCCTGAGACCCCTCTTCCCTTGTTCGCACTCTCCACTACATAGTCAACACTCAGAGTTTGATTTCCTTTCAGGCTGGCCCTCTAGCTTATGCCTATGATTTCAGCCTACTCCTCATGTGTCATCTAACAAAAACAGACATTGTAGAAGAAATAGATGCCCAAACAAAAGATCCTCCCCGGCACACTTGAGGATGACAAACTCACTGCCAGCCAGGGACAGTGGGGACCAGTAGAAGAGCTGCCTAGGCTCATGGGAAGAAAGTCAAAGAAGGATGTGCAGTAACAAAAGCTGTGATTCCCTCTTCCCACACCCACACAACCATGCTACCTCTGCAACAGCAGTGGGGAGAATTGAGAATTTTCAGTTCCCTTGTGTTCCAATAAAACATAAAATGGGGCTGGGGAGATAGCTCAACAGTTTAAGTGCCTGCCTGGCAAGTGCAAGAACCTGGGTTTGATCCCCACTACTGCATGTGGTGCCAGCTCCAGAACCCAGGACAAGCTGTGCTGGTCACAGAAACCAGACCTGGTGGGGCACACCTGTAATCCCAGTGCAGAGGAGGCTGGGACAGAAGGATCACTAGGAGTCTGAGCTGCATAGCAAGACCAAATAAATAATTAAATAATTTTTAAAATAGGGCACACAAGATAGCTCAGTGAACTAAGTGTCTGCATAGGCAAGCACAGGGACTGGGGTTTGATGCCCAGCGCCACATGTTGTGACATCCCTGCCCCCGGGGCACACTGAGCCAGCCATCCAGTCTGGGCATGGTGATGCACATCCTAATCTCAGGGCTCGAGCTGCTGAAACAGGAGGATGACTATGAGTCTGAGCTGCGTAGTGAGACCCTGCACCAAATACATAAAGAAAAAAATTAAAAGATGGAAAAAAAATTTTGAAACGTAAAATTGTCAGGCTTGAAAGTCCTCAGGTGGATACAAATGGCACAGTTTTAGGAAGTTGTCTTGTTCTACTACTGCCATTTGTAAAATGACAACAACAAACAAACAAAAAAATCAACTATAGGAGAATTAATTCTGTAAAACCGAAAAAGAAAATGAATCAATGAAAGCCAAGGAACAAGAAAAAGGAAGCTCCACTCTTTTCATTGAGTGTGGCCAATGTCAAAAGAATCAGACTGGCCTTTGCCTCCTGTCACAAAGGAATCAAAAGGAAGCATTTGGCCATTCCCTCTGCAGGGAGCTCTTCTGTCTTTTCTAGCTGAAAATTGCTGACTCAAATGATACCCAATATCTGAACATAACCTATGTTTTAATTGCATGTGATGATTGCATGCATGTTCATCCAATTTAGTCTTCATTTCAGAAACCCAGATAACTGTAGAGGAACCCAGATTATCATAGCCCCTCTCACATCTTTCCCTGTTTACCATTAACTACAGCAATCCAATAGGTCAAGTGCGAACAGAAACCAACGATATGCCTGGGAGGCCTGAGTAGTGGTAGAGGGGCCTCTCACAGCCAATCTCTACAGCTGATCTGAACCAGAAAACAACCCAGACAGCATTCACATTACTGTGGCCCCACAGCATGGCTGTGTGTCAGGTATGTACCTATCCCTTCCTCTTCCCCTTGTGAGAGAATATCAGGACCCGGGACTCGAAGGGTAAGATTGTTGGACAGGCTCACAGAAGAATATATTAATGAGGTAGATTATTCAAAACTTTGATACTTCAACTTTCATTAATTAAGAAATTCCCTTCCATCTTCTGAATAGATCCCATGGTTGAGACCACTGATTTTTGGACACAAACTTAAAGATTTACCTTATTGACATCTGAAGACTGAGAAGAGAGAATAAGTACCAGTGTTCATGGACACATAGAAGATCCCAGAACATTAGAGAGAATCAGGACAACCTTCTTTTCTTCAGAATGACCTTCAGGGACAACAACCTGTATGTGATTACCCAACAGGGGCTCTGTTACTGCTAGGAAAAGGAAGACAACATAATAATCTTTATCAGCATTATGGACGATTTTATTTTTATTCTTATACTTTTATACAGTTTCTACTTCCCTCAAAATGAAAATCCATTAGCTTTTAAATGGGATGTTGTTTAAAATGCTATGTTTAAATGTGAAACGTTCTCAATGTGAGGAGAGGAAAGTTCTGTGATTTCAAGAGGTTCCAGAAGATTCTCACTCACCTCAAGAGCAAGAATGTGTCTATGGCCACAAGGAGAGAAGGCATCTTTAAAAGATTTCCCCAGGAAAGACATCAATCATAGTCACTTTTCACTGAATGGGTAATAGATATTATAACAGAACTCCCACCTTCTCAGCCACACAATTAACATACACCTTTTCCTGAGTGCCTGCAACATAACACGTGACCACTGAGATCTGTTCAACTCATCTATCAGCTCAAAAAAAAAAGAGTCCCAGAATTGGAAATGAGAATCAAGAATCAATCAAGGGAGCATAGCCATTGAATGGCAAAACCTATTCAATCACTGAGAAAATAAGAGTGTCTTCATTTCTAGACTTGGCTGTTTATCTTCTATGATCTGGGTAGCTGTTGAGCCAAAATAAGGGGTTAAAATGCTGATCTGAGTATCCAGAGTGTCATTGGGTGAAATTTCAAATAATTCACACACTTTCAGTTGTAGAAGGTAGGAGTTTCAAGGTTGATGTCCAGGACAGAGGACATAGAGTGCTGAGAAGGGGAGGAGTAGTTGCATGGGGATGGTATTTGCAGGAAGAGCAAGAATCAGGAGAGAGGAAGAGATGAGGAAGTGGATTAAAACAAAGACAAGGAAATCCAGCATTCTCCTTCACTGCCGGAGGTGTGCCCTTCCAACACCTCAGGGCAGGGCTGGGAATTCACCTAAGCCACAGGGCAAGGGGCGCCCCTCAGGGACCCAGACTCTACAACGAAACCATAGGAAGGGAGCTCAGGCCAGCAGAGTCTGCAGGCATTTGTGCAACACCTCCAGGGGTGCCTCCACTGCTTCTCCTAGTCTCAGTCCTGTCAAAAGACAAATGTCTCTTTCATGTAAGGATCAAACAGTGTCGAAGGCAGTAACATAAGCAAAAACTTCAGTGACATTGATTTTGCATGTTCATGGAGTTGCTTCTAAAAAGGGAACCCCCATGGCTGCCAGAAAATTTTCTTAACCTGCAAAGTGCAATTGTGCAGCTCACTTGGCAGCCACACGTAGGCCAACAGGAACACACTCATCCAGCCTTTCTGAGGGCATCACGTTGACACTTCAATTACCTGATAAATGCAGCAACATTTTCCTAGCTGTGCAGAGGAACTTCAGAAAAGCTTAACCTTGTTCCTCATCAGCTTCTTTTAACCTTCCATTTCTGCTTTCACAGCTGAGTCTCCACAGTACAGTTTTTATCATCACATGAATGGAATCCAAAAAACAGTCGCAGACCCAAATTCAAATCCTGACTCTGTCCTTTACTAACAGTATGAACTTAAGCAAGTTACTAGACCCTCTAAGTCTCGGTTTCTTCCCCTGTAAAATAGAAGTTACTATGTGGAATTAAATAATATTAAGCCAGGAATGGTGGTGTATGTCCATAACCCAAGCCAAAGAAGATACTGGAGATACTGAAGCCAAAGAATCACTGAAAATTGAAGACCAGCCTGAGCCACACAATGAGTTCAAGGCCAGCCTGAACTGTATAGTGAAACCCTGTCCCTCCACCAAAGAAAACCCAAAACTTTCAATAATATGAACATAAAGATGCTATGTGATTTTTTGCATGCCAATAAGTACATAAGGATTTGGCTTAGTTAAGCATGGGGACTGGGGAGATAGCTCAGTGGTCTAAGAACCTGCCTGGCAAGCACAAGAACCTGGGTTCGATCCCCAGAGCCACATGCTGTGCCGGCCCCAGAACTCTGGGCACATTACACTGGCCTCCAAAACTGGATGTGGTGGCACATGCCTGTAATCCCAGCACTGGGGAGGCTGAGACAAGGGGATCACTACGAGTCCAAGCTGCATAGTGAAACCCTGTATCAAATAAATAAATAAGTAAATATTTTTAAAAATTAAAAAAACCTCAGCATGAATAGTACATTTCATCTCACCTGAATGCTCAGCATCTCCAGGCCGTGATTGTTAGTAGCCACCTTTCTCCAGTTTTATACAAAAATGTTCTGCTACAATTATACTGAAAGATTTTCTCAACGGAAGATTAGTGTTGAATCTGAAAGCACTACCCAAGAGCAACAAAAAATAACTGAATTTGCATATCTGAAAAATAATTATAGGTGATTACCATGATTATAATGTTAATGGTGAAAATTGCTATGGTCAGCACCCTAAGTGACTCGTAAGTTTTGTTCTGATTCGTTTTGTTTTGTCAGTCTAGAGATGGCCACAAAGAATCCTGCAAGATCTCTGGGCTTCACTCTGTAAGAATTTCTAAAGCAACTAAAGCCCCACTGATGCATTTCTTTGTTTGCTCCTCACAGAAATGCAAGTTTCTGTGGGTAACATCTCCATCTTAGCTATCTTTGTACACCTAGCATCACACAGTAGGCCAGGATGGATTGCGGGTGGCCAGCCTACACACACAAGCAGGCAAAGACCCAGTTTTTAAAAGGAAAACCATTTTGTACATTTATATCATGCTTGTACCAGGTAAGATTAGGCTCAGTTGCTACCAGCAAAACTAACAAAGCAAGGGCTGAGGAGATGGCTCAGTAGAATAAGTGCTTCCCTGGCAAGCACAAGGGTCTGAGTTCAATCCCCGGTTCTGGAAAAAAAAAAAAAAAAGTGTATTTCTCCCTCAGATAGAAATCAAGAGGTAGTTTTTCCACAGCTCCATGGAGCCAAGGACATAGATGACCTGCATCTCACTGCACTAGTATTAGGTGCTTTTCGTTGCCATGGTTATGTCTTCGTCCAAGACGCTCCAACGTTCCAGTCATCACAATCAGAATCCAGATAGTGCAAAGGTAGCGAATGGTTTGCATGCATCTCTGGGTGACAAAATAGGTGCACTTTGTCAAATAATGCTATTTCCTTCTCACTACTCACTTCCTCCTTTTCAACAACAGAAACGATTTCTTCTAGCTTATGGTAACCTGTAACAAACACTATGTTTTGTGATCTAACTTGTCAAGTATAACTAGATTCTTCACAATAAGACATAATGAACAGAAATACCATTTGGAATTTCTGAGATACACCTCTCTTTAAAACAAACTAGAGGGCCAGGGAGATAGCTCAGTAGAATAAGCACTCGCATGGCAAGCACAAAGTCTTGAGTTCAATCCCCTGGTACCAAAAAAAAAAACCTAAATAAAAATAAATAAATAAAATAAACTAGAGATACAATAGTCACCTTGGACCATAAGGACCAAATTGACAACCTTAGGATAGCAGACTGATAAGCTAGAAGGAAACAGTATCTGAAAACCTCATGAAAGAACCAGGCCAACACTAGGCTACCAGCTTCAAATTTTTATATAGTTAACGAATTAAACTTTTTGTACTGAAGATCACACATAGAGCCTTGAGCTTCCTAGTCATACAGTCTAATGTATATGCTGTACATGCTACTGCAGCAAAGCATTTTTCTCTCTCTCTCTAGTCCTACCCAGTACCACATACTGATGTATTTTTCCTCCCCCTTCCTGTCCACCAGTTCAGTTACTAGCAGCATTCTCTTCCACCAACGCTGGCCATCATGGAATATTCTTTAACTACTGTAGCCTTTCTCACAGGGAGTAGCAAATAAAGGATACACAGCTCATGAAATTTATTTTTTACAAACTATGAAAATTTTACAACAAAAAGAAATAAAACATGAGTATCAACAATTCCCTGTACAGCTATTGTGAGATAAAAAAAAAAAAAATTAAATTAAAAGGATTCAACCTCCACAATCACAGAATCGGGGGCCTGCCCCTTAGCTCACTTCTTTAAGTGGCTGCTTCAATAAAGCAGTCAGGTTCAGGTTGCTATGGTTCAATCCCTACAACTCAAGCCAGCCAAACCTGCACTGAAGGCATTCGGAGCAAAAAAAAAGAAGAAAAAAAATCCACAATCACAGAAGCATTTCTATCATGACATAAAATCAGCGGCCAAGCTCTCAGTCTGTATGTGATAGAAAAGAGAATATAGCCTTAGGTAAATCACTCTTAATTAAATTATGTGCTTGAGAAAGTAAACTGCATGGAAAGTACAGAATTATTGCTTTGTACCAAAGAAGTAAATGGAGACTTCTTGGCCATTTGACCTAAAAGAGAATCTGCAACTCAGTTAGACAAGACCACTCCATTTTATTCTTAAAGATCCCTAGCATAGAAGACCAAGGCATGTTGATCACCAACGCTAGCTAAGCTGATACCAACATTCCCATGAATACTGAGAGTGCTTTCTGGGCTAATAGTCATTAAGGAAGTTCTATGACTCTGCTGGAGTCATGTTGTGATGGCTAATGGTGATGCTAACTTGTCTGGATTGAGAAACACCTAGGAAGCTAGTGAAGGATACTTCTCAGGGTGCTTGGAAGGATGACCTCTGAGATGAGTGGCATGTGAGGCAGCAACCTGAGGGGTAGTCCTGAGTGTGGAACAGGACCATCCAATAGGCTTGGGCCTGCAGAGAATAAGCAGGAGAAGGAAGCCCCTCCGCCCCTTCCCCCACTCCTGCTCCCACGACCTGTGCCACTTTCCTCCCCTACACCTTGCGCCATGACATTCTGCTGTCCCCGGCCCATAGCAACTGAGCAGCATGGGCTAAAACCATGAGTCAAAAACCATGATTCTCCTTTCAGCTGACTCGCTTACTAGGTACTTTGTCATGGTAACAGAAATCTAACACATATATCTATTTCAACAATCTCAATTCTTCTTTTATTTATAAATACATTCAGGAGGCCTCCAGATAGCACATAATGTGGTATATAAATTGATAGCAAGGACAGACCAAGATTCTCAAATTTAATGAAGATGGTGAATTGTTGGGCTTTGAGTCTTTCTGCAAGGTACTTTCCAATGGACACAACAAATCCTGTGGTGGAGAAGAAAGACTGATAGGCCTGGACTTCCCTGCAAAGAGCTGAATTCTTACCCCAACTCCATTTCCATCTCTGATATAAATGTGGACAAGTAGCTCAGTTGCTTCAATCTGTTTTCTGTTAAATAAGAACAATACCAACTTTAATTTTTACTCAGAGAGGAAACCATCTAAGACCCAAGTGGATGCACGAAACCTCAGAGAGTACTGAATTCGACGTATGCTATGATTTTCCTGTGCAGGTGGCATGGAGTATATATATCCTCTGGCAGAGTGGAATACCATGAGATTTCACCATGATTCTCAATGCGGAATGCAATTTCAAACTTATGAATTGTTTATTTCTGGACTTCTCCACTTCACAGCTTCAGACTGCTGTGGCTGCAGGTAGCTGAAACTGTGGAAAGCAAAATGGTACATGAGGGAAAACCTCTGTAACTGTGATGGGGTCCAACAATGTCTGAAAGCAATTTATTACGGTGAAGACACACATATCTTTTTACGTAATTGGTAGTGCTTGTGTTGGAGGTAGTACAAACCAACATGGGTGAGTGTGTGTGTACATGCTTACACACAAACATGCACGTATACTAATGTACACAGAACTTTTCTGGAAGAAAATAAATCAAACTGTTAAATAGTAGTTATCTTTTAGAGTCAGGGTTTTTTAATACACTTTAGATGGTAGCTATACATTACTTTTAAAATTGACCAAAAAATGTGTGAATTAACTGAGGATTTTCCATGATGAAATGGGAGAAGGACAAAAGTGAAGCAAATAGAGCAAGGATGTTCTTCTAGCATTAATAGTGTGTCCTCCAATCCGCAGTCCTGAATGTCCTCACCCTGGTAACCCATATCATTCCTACTTCAACTGAGTATTAGTGCAAGCTCATCCATAGCAATGAAGTCACAGTATTTAGAAAACAAAAAGACCTTAAAGTGCTTGAATATTGAATATTCAAGGATGGTGTGGGCTTAGTTTGCATTTCTTTTTTACTTTTTAAAATATGCATTTATTTGGTGCAGGGTCTCACTATACAGCTCAGACTCGTAGTGATCCTCCTGTCTCAGCCTCTCCAGCACTGGGATTACAGGTGTGTGCCACCACTCCCAGTTTAGGTGGCTGGCCCAGCATGCAGTACCGAGGATCCAATCCTGGTCTTTGCTTGCCAGGCAGGCACTTAGACCACCAATCACCCCAGCCCCTTAGTTTATACTTCTGGCATCACTAATCATAACCCCCACACCCAATCTTCCAAAGGCAACCTTATTATTCAAGTGGAACCCTATATTTGCTGCCCTTATTAGGTAAAATGTACATTGTTCAGTTTATATTGGGATTACACTGGCTACCACTTTGGTTTTCTTCCCCATTTTTGATAATCTGTCTAAAAATGTTATCATTTTTTTTCTGTAAAACTTCCAATGCTTAGACCTAAAGCTTCAAAGACAATTTGAAGATGATACAGTGAGCAAACGCCATGCTTGATAATATCTGCTAATCAATAAACTCCTTGTTCTCTAGTCTCCCACAAATTTAGGAAAAATCATTTACTTTAGTGCAGAATCAGTGACTCCCACTCTACCCACTGGACTCTCCACATATCCACCATGGATTTCCTCATCTCTACTCCATCCTGTCTCTTATACTCTCAGTGCCCTAGGATGGGCCCCTGTGGAATATCTGCCACAATCTACTACTACCCAATCCATATGTCAGGCTCACTCTGATATAACCCATGCAGCTAATCAGGAGGAAATCTAGGGGAAGAGTATGCTAGGATTCTACAAAATAGAAACACTATGTGACCCAGTAATTCTATTTCTGGGTATATGCTCAAAAGGATTGAGAGCAGTAACTTAAAGAGCTATTTGTACATCCATGCCCATAACAGCACTATTGACAATAGCTAATGAAAGCAACTCAAGTGTCTATCAGTGGCTAAATGAAATAACTCAATATGGTACATGCATCCAGTGGAGTATTATTCAACCCTCAAAAGAGAGGAGATTTGAACACATGAAATAATATGGGTAAACCTTAAGGCCATACTACATGAAAGAAGTCAAGCACAGAAAGATAAATACTGTATATTTTCACTTCTCTGTGGCACCTATACAGTTATCAAATTCATAGAGGCAGGAAATAGAGTGGTGGTTATCAGGGGCTGGCAGAAGAGATAATGAGGAGGATTTTTTAATGGGTAAAGCATTTGCAGGGTGAAAACAGTTCTTAAGATTTGTTACAGGGCAACCTGAATATACTTAGCATTACTGATTTATACACTTAAAGAGGTCTAAGAAGGTGAATGTTATGTTATGTGTACTTTATCACAATTCTTATAAAGGAATGCATACTAGAATTTTCTATGTCTTCTCTCAGAGCCAAGAATATATGCATCCAGCCCACCTGGGGCTGCTAAGTCTGGGAGAACTTTGTCAAAACTAACCTATCTCACACTCCAATCCTGCCATAGGCAAATCCCTTCCAGACAATGGAAACCTTTCTACTTCTAAATTTCCATAGCCACATAGCTAAGAACTGAATCCCAGTCCCATATGTGTTGTAGAACAGCTATAGATGTAGTAGGGCACCTGTGTAAATAGAAAATTAAGAAGCTCCCGTGTGCGGTAATATTCTGTTTCTTAATCTAGGGGATGATTTCATGCATATATTCACTTGGAAGTAATTCACTGAGTTATAAGCTTAGGATTTTCTGTATGTTAGATGCCACGTCCAGCCTACTTTGTTATTGCTTGTTTGATTCAGACAGCCCTTGGCCTCTCCCAAGATGACAAGACCTCAAAAGCCCCAGAGAACCTAGCAGGAGGCTAGTCTTCTGTGAAGAGTTTAGTATTTGCCTATGGAAATTTGAAGAGGCAGGGCTATCGGAGGGAGGAGGGCCAAGCACAGGCAGTGGGGTAGTCTTCCAATGTCCTTCGGTATTAGGGAAACAAAGGCTCTGTGACCCCAAAGCTGCAGTTCAGCACTGCAGCCATGGTAATCAGCACAGGCCTACTGACAAGGGAAACTCAGCTGGTGTTGATGACAACCTGTGCCATGGGCAATTAACTATTTTGACTGAAAAGATATATACATATGCATGTATAGGCAAGATCACAGTATACCCCAGAAGCTGAGCTCCAGCTGCACAAGATGGAGTGAAAGTTAGTGCTGGTTTTGAAACTGGAAAATAGTGAGTGCTTGTGAGCTCTGCTGAGGCCATGAGGGTGGCCCACGCTCAAGGACAGTGGGAGCCAGAGCTACTCACTCTTGAAGATGCTGAGCACTACCATTTACTCCAAGGCATACAAGTGCTGGGACACTGGATGTTTATGGAGTCTGTATCCTGGAGAGTCAGGAGCAGAGCCTGTTTCTGTTTCAACTGTTTCTCCACGGAAGTAAGGAGAGTCTTGTCTCGCAGACCAGTGCAGTAATAGCCAGAGCACAGGCTCAGCTGCAGGAGGGGCCGGAAGCTGCTTCCTCTTCCTCTTCCTCCTCCTTCTTCATCGAGCTCTGTCTGAACACGGGCACAGAGGGAGGCCGGAATGGAGGGATGCAGCAGAAGAGTCATAAAAGTGTGGTGCCAGAGAAATGACTAAGGTCTTGTTTGAGACTTGTGAGTCAAACAGGCTTAGAGGTAAAAGGGGGACCTAAGCACAGCGCAGGGAAGTCTCACAGCCCCGCTCTGCAGGGAAATCTACATGCGCCTTCAAGTCCCACTGGGACAAGGGCAAGCCAGGATGCTCTGAGTCCTTGTTTGTCTCTCTTTCTGGTTTCTCTCATTTGACAAAATCAAATGGGATCCCAAAGGAAATGCAAAGAAAGGAAGGAGGAGGCCTCCTTCTGGACCAGATTTATAGCACTCTGGATGCAGCTTGCATTTGTCAGGCCAAAATGGTTAGGGTGGGCTAATAAAGTAGAATTACAGCTTCCTAGAATAGGGAAAGTTAAATAGACAAGCTCTCCTACCCCTAGGAGCACGAAGCAGAGGTCAGTGCTAGCGGCTTTGAACACGAATGGCCCTTCCCCTCCATTCCCTTTCACATGTGGCCTGGCAACAGTAGCAAACAGATGCAACACAAAGAGAGACACACCTGATTAACCATGAATACAACAGCTGTCGTTCCCCCCTCTCACCACCACCACTACTCAAACCCTGGCTCTCCCTGCCTCTTTCTTTGAGCTAGCACGAGGAAATTAAACCTACCATTAAAACCCAAGTTAGTAGGAGGGTGTCAGCAGCCGGGCCTTTGTTTCTTCGCTCACAGACATGTAATAGGTACCTTCTGATCTGTCCTTTCATCTGACTAAGAGTTGCAGCCTACTGCTGAGCACTCATCAACTGAAAACCTGAGCCCTGGAGACGGATCCCCCGTGAGCGTGAGCGAGGGAAGATGGAGCTACGCAAACGAGGAAGGAGAAGGTGTCCCTGGAAGTTTGTCACTCACCTTCACCTCCCTCCTCCTTCTCAAATCACTGGTCTCCATCCAGCTGGAATTCTTAGCCTATAAAACACCCACTCCTTAAACTAATTGGCAGTCCTGGCTTTACAGATAGGAGGTAGATTCCATACAGCTTTCCATGAGAATTTGCTTCC
>NDGM011140512.1:0-18836 GCA_002564305.1 Octomys mimax | reverse complement strand
CACACACACACACACACACACACACACACTAAATAAAGAAATGTTAAAAAAAATAAAACTACTAAATATTATGTATAATATGTCTTATTTTTAGGCTGGGTACATGCAATCCAGGATATACAGAGAAATGTTGAGCCATGGCATTACATGTAAAACTTTCATAGTGGTTTCATTTACATGTATGCAGACACAGACTCCTTTAAAATATATTTACTTTATCCTTTTGATTGACTTTCACCAACAAACAAGAATCAGCAATGTTAAATATCTGAGGAGGTTATTAAAATTCAGATAAGTTAATTTATTACATTTAAGAAGATGACAATTTCAATGTGCTTACAAAAACTTAGAAACTTAAGGGTATATTTGTTTCTACTTAATAAATTATCAAATTATTTCAATATTTCTTTGATTGGAATAGTGTAGCATACTTAGTATTTGTGTAATGTAAAAACTGAAAAATCATCAGAGATTTCCAATCATATATAATGTTAGAGAATTTTGCCATCATAATTAAACTATGAAAGCAAATTGCTTCGTTGAATGAAAATATATTAAAAAGTACTTAAATATTGTTTTTGCACCACTGTGAGGAACTACTACTAGCCTTTAAATACTATGTACATGATGGCGTCTAAGGAGGCCCTAAAGGAACAAGTAAATTAGAGGAAGAAGTTGAGCAGTTTTCCTTAGTGCTTGATCCTGCTATGCTCTTTCAGCTGTGACCTGAGGCTGAGGGGCAAATTCCCTGTGATTAGTTCACAAAAGCAGCGAAGGCTCAGCAGTAGTCTATAGATGTTTTTGTGCAAAATTCAGACATCATATGAAAGTGCAAATCATCTACACTCTAGCCCAATTCCCATACATCCTTGAATGAGTATAGTGTGAGAAATTCTTTTGGCAAACAGAATTTCATTAAATGCAGCAGGTTGTTCACTTTGCTGAAAAGATATAGTCATTAACTGTGATATGTCAACTTGACACAAGTAAGAACAGCCTAGAATAGTATATTCTGACTGTCTGTGGGTGACTAATGGGTCATCCAGCAAACTGAGTACTTTGGAGAGGATCCACGTGGAATGACTGAGCCAGCAACCAATAGCCATGTCGTTTGGACAGAATAAAAAAGGGAAAGATGGAGAGGTTTTCTATTGTGTGTAGGGGCCATGGTGTCCAGTCTTCTCCACTGCCTTTAGATACTGATCTACAGGCTGTTCTTCCTCATTACAGACTCTTCAGCCCTCTAATACAGACTTCCTTGATAGCTTTACCACGAGCTTCCTGGCCCTTGATTCTCAACTGCTCTTGGATCCTCTTTCTCTCCAGAACTTAGATGAATACTTTGGCTTCTCCCACTTCAAAAGCTGTCATCTCCCCTAGTAAGTACTTTTATATAATTATACAAAAATTTTATATTAATCCTGGTTCCTTTGGACCATGCAATCGCCAGTCTGCTTTTGGTGTCTAAGAATATACCAGTCTCGAACAGACTATATAACATCTTCAGGAGTTCCTTAAAGAAAGGCACAGTATGAACCAAGAATTCCACTCCTAAAAATAATCCCCCAAATTGGAACCATGTACTAGTCATGTCCACAGTTGTACCAGAGATTTGAAGCAGCACTCTTCACAAAGAAAGATAGAAAGAATCAAAATGTATACCAAAGAATGAATAAGTAATGATAGATGTACATACAATGGACTATCTCCAAGTCTTAAGAAGGAATAAATGCCACAATATGAATTAACCTTGTCTCAGTTACTTTTCCCTTATTGCTGGGACAAATACCTGACACTCGAAATGAAGGAAGGAAAGGTCTATTTACCCCACAGTTTGTGGAGGTTTCAGTCCAAACGCGGGTTGGCTCCCAGGCAGAGTGGTACACGGCAGAGAGCAGCAGCTTATGGCAGCAGAAAGCAGTGAAGAGCAAAGGGAAGGGCAGTGGCTGCAGCTTCTAGGCTCTCTCCCCTCCTTCAGTTGTAAATAAATTACCCTGGCACCGGGAGTGTAGAACTAACACAATGTTCATACCCTCCTCCTGCACAGATGAGGATATTTACAAATTAAAAATACTGGCTCTCTGCTGAGTCATTTAAGCTTCTAAACTTCTTAAGTTAACACAATATATCAACCAGTAAAAAGCCTTCAAAAGATGTTTAAAGATGCCATGCCCCAAAGATCACATATCACACAGCTTTAAAAATTATGAAATCTGTTGAAGTCAAATCATACTTTTATATATGATCACTTTGATCTCTATAATAAAAAAGTCTAGCAAGAAGGAATAGAAAACATAAAATTTGTAGTAACTAGCTCAAGTATTAAATACTAAATTTCATTAAAATGACTATTTTAACCTTGTTTAGTTAAGTGCATTTTATCATCACAAAAGATTTGAAGTGATATTTTTGAAATCCTACCATGTATATAAGAATCTATTATAAATATTATAAAGAAATAAGACAAAAATCTACTTGACCAAATGCTTCTACATTACCTCAGAAAGGTTTGTACATTATTTGTGTTCTCTCTGTATTTTGTCTTATCTGTAAGTATAATTAAATTTGTTAACTTAATTGTTTAATTGAATAATACAAGTGCTTAGAAATAGATTAAAAATATAATTTATCAGCCCTTAGCTAAGTATTAATAATTTTAACTACTTAAATAATAGTTACTATTCATATATTAATTGACTCTTAATTGTTTTCTATATAGATTTTTCTTGTTGTTATGTATGTAGTATAGGGTCTCATTAAGGTTGAATTCACAGGTTGAATTCACAGTGGTCCTCCTGCTTTCAGCTTCCTCAGTGTTGGGCTTACATGCATGAGGCACCACGCCCAAACTCAGTGGCTGGCGTAGCCTGGGGCAGGGCAGGTACAGTGTGTAGTACCAGGGATTGAACCTTGTCCCTGTGCTTGTTGAGCTATTTGCCAACCCTCTACATAGATTTTTGTCTACCTCTATTTTTGCATTTCTCCCCTCTTTTGTTCTTCACAACAGATACTGAATTTATTCTAAACCTGGATTCAAGCTTTAAAAGAATTATCCATGGCTTTACAGAACACAAGTCAAACACTGAAAGTGGATATAAACTCGTACCATCACTAAATTGGGTGATGAATTTATGACTGTGTAAATATGTCAAAATGTAATGAGCTATATAGACAAAATAAGTAGTGTTAACTACATATCCATTATACAAATATATGCAAATATATAATATATTTATGTTATTTATATACACTTTTTAGCATTGAATATGTACTATAGGGGCAGAAAAATAAAAACAAAGATCCTCTTGAAAATATAAGCTGAGAACATTGCAAGATTTTATTCAACTCATTAACAATAGGAAAATAGTTAAGATTTTGAAAGTGGTTGAAATTCTGTTTTAGGAACTGAATCATTTATAAGCAATTAATAAGGAAATGTTGTGAGACTTTTGTTGATTTAGATATGAAACTGGTTATTGTGCTACAGTATATCAGTAGTAAATTTGGGACTAATTTTTGGTTAAAAATTATTGTTAGTTTCACCAAACAAAAATTTGTAATATATAATCAGTTTTTACTGAGTTACACAATATTTTAGTTAACCAGATGAACAAATCCAGAACAGCATCTGAAGGACTACCAGTAGTGTCTTTTGTCTCTTTTTATATTTAAAATAATTTCTTCTACAAAAGTGATTTCTTCATGTGCTTAGCATTCATAGTTTAGGTGCTTTAAACTAAGCATTCATAATTTGAATCACTGACTACCAATAATATACACATTTGCATAGATTCCTAACATAATTCTCAATAGTTTTAATTCCACTGCACTAAAATTTTGCAGTCCATTTATGAGTAAACAATATGGTGTTCAAATACAATTATCTTTTCTTCTAAAGAAATTCTTTTTCTTTTTTTGGTGGCCTGGGGATTGAACTCAGGCTCTTGAGCTTGCCAGGAAAGTGCTTATTCCACTGAGTCATCTCCCCGGCCCCAGAAATAAAATTTTGTAAGAGAAAATCTTCCTTTTCTGAGACTGGGCTTGGTGGCACATGCCTGTAATTCCAGCACTTGGGAGGCTGAAAACAGAAAGATGACTGAAAGTCCAATTTGTGTAGTAAGACCCTGTGGACCCTGTACTAAATAATTAAAATACAACAACAACAACACCCTTTCTTTTGTCCTTGATAGTCATATTCACTAGTATTTCAAAACTAAAATTTTCACCAAGTGGAAATTTAGTATATGCTTTAAAGGAAAATTGTCAAAATTTTTTTCAACTACTAAAAAATTTATCAGCACATGTTTTCAGTACAAGCAGTTTTTAATCAACTTGAAAAGTAGGTGCACAAACATAATAGAAGATATTTCTTCTTTTTTCTTTTAAATCTCTTTCACTCTTCCTCCCTCCTTTCCTTGTCCTCTAGCTCTCCAACACAATTTTCATTCTTGATATTGCTATGATATATAATGTTTTTATTCATTGATATTACTAGGTTGCTGTGCATGGCCTATCTTCTTTCTATCTTTTGAAAACATGGCCTATCACTTATTTCCTCTTCTCCTCCTCCTCACTCCTTCTCCTTATTGCCTTGGATGATGTTGTTATTACAAGACATCCATCTGATTGTCCCTTCTATCCAGCTTTTATTATTCTCTTTTTGGTACTTCATCACACTCAAATGACTGATAATGAAATGTGTTGGTGTGTCTGCTTTATTTCACTCCATATTATATTTTCCAGGTGCAACCTTTTTCTACAAATGTCTCTAATTTGTCATTCTTTACAACTGAGCATTATTGCATTGTATGTAGATACTACATTTTCTTAATCCAGTATTTCTTGATGGGTATGCAAGTTGCTTAGAGATCTTAGCAATAATGAATTGTGCTGCTATAAATATTCAAATCCATGTATCACTGAAGTTCCATATCTTAAGGTTTTTGGAGAGAAATACCTAGAAGGAGTAGCTTGGTCACCTAGAATTCCTTATTTGAGTTCTTTGAAAGAAACTTCATACTGATTTCCATAACAGTTGTACTCATTTACATTTTGACCTAAAATGAAGCACTCCTTTTTCATTATACTCAGGCCAGTATTTGTAATTGTTTGATTTCTTCATGATTGGAATTCTTATCAGAGTAAGGTGGAATCTTAGTATTGCTTTAATTTGCATTTCTCATTCAGAGCTGTTGAATGTGTATTCATATATTTATTGATCATTTTTATTTCTTTTGCGGTAAAGTGTCTGCTCAATTCTTTGCCTTTTTTTTTTTTTTTTTTTTTTTACTGAGTCTTTATGTTTTAAGTGGCTGGCTTTTTCTGAATTCTTTATATATTCTATCCACTGACTACTAGCTGGCAAAATCTTTCTTCCTGTTCTGTAAGTTGTTTCTTCACTCCACAGATTAATTCTTTTGCTGTACATAAGCTTTTTAGATAGATAGGATCCTGTTTTTTTTTTTTAATTCTTGCTGTTACTTCTTATAAATTGAGAACCCATTTAGAATGTTTTTTAATATCTATGTTTTCACATGTTCTACCTATTTTATCTGTCAGTAGACTGAATGTTTCTGTTTTCATGTTTAGATCTTTGATATTTTTTATTTTAACTTAGTGTGTGGTGAAAGACTTGGTTTCCGTTTCTGTCTTCTGAAAACAAATATCTGGTTTTCTCAGC
The DNA here is from genome assembly GCA_002564305.1 of Octomys mimax. Lineage (NCBI taxonomy): Eukaryota > Metazoa > Chordata > Mammalia > Rodentia > Octodontidae > Octomys > Octomys mimax. The sequence goes on along the minus strand of NDGM011140512.1, from coordinate 13,156 downwards.
ACTACATGTTCAATAGACCATTTTTCCCTCAACATATGTCCCTTTGTTGAAGACCAAGTAGATTAATGTGTCTGGGAATGTTTCGATATCCTGTCTTTTGTTCCATTGCTCCACATGTCTATTTTTGTTTTAGTGCCATGCCAGTTTTTGATACTTTCGTTTTGTAGTATAAAACCATGAATTGCAAAGCCTCCTGTTTGCTCTTATTGCCAAAAATTAATTTTGTTATTCTGAGTCTCTTTAAATTCTGTATGAATTATAGGATTGTTTTTTCTTATCTTCTATAAGGTATGCTGTTAGTATTTTGATTGGGACTGAACTGAATCTGTGTAATCGTTTTGGAAGTATGGCCATCTTGACAATATTGATTCTGCCAATCCAGGATCAGAAAATAACTTTCTGTTTTCTGATTTTCTTTACAATCTCTGTTTTGAGTGTACTGCAGTTTTCATTATAGAGGTGTTTCATTCTTCAGTTGGGTTAATTCCTAGGTATTTCATTTTTAAATTGTTGAATTTTTTTATTTGCATTTAGTACAGTGTCTACAGGGTTGTGCTACATAGATAAGATTTGTAATGATCCTCCATTTTCAGGCTCCCATGCACTGGGATTAAGGCATGTGCCATCACTCCCAGTCTCAATGGCTGTCTTAGCCTGCCCTGGGAGTGGGACCAGCAGGGCAGGCCAGGTATCAAATCCCCAGCCCCTGCATCTACCTAAGCAGGCACTTTAATCCACTGAGCTATCTGGTCAGCCTGGTATTTCATTTTTTGAAGGTACTGTGAATGGTATAATTTCCTTCTCATGAAGCTCATCTTTGGTGTACATGAATACTAATGATTTTTGTGTGGTGCTAATTTGCTGAGGTCAGTTGTTAATTCTTTCAGTAGTTTTTGTGGAGTACTTTGGGTCTTTTATTTGCAGTATCTTGGTATCTTGTCATCTGCAAATCATGAAACTTTGAACTTTTCTTTTCTGAAATGTAAACCTTTTATTTCTTTCTGATTTCTCTGGCTAATGTTTTAAATACTATATTGAAAAGAAGTGGTGATGGCAGATATACTTGTTTTGTCCAGGATTTAATGAAACACATTTTTATGGGTCTTTAATCTCTTCCCATAGAGAGTGACTCTGGCTGTTGATTTTCCATAAATAACCTTTATCATGTTCATGATCATTCTATACCTGTTTTCTTAAATTCTTTTTTTTTTTAATCAAGAGGATTTTGTGGAAAGCCTTTTTGCATCTATTGTTGCGATCATATGGATTTTGATCTTGCTTCTGGTTATGTGTTGAACAATCCTTGCATTTCTAGGATGAAACCCACCTCATCATGAAGCATCATCTTTTTGATGATGTGCTATGTTTTATTTGCAAATATCTTGTTAAAGACTTTGCATATATGTTCAATAATGAGTTTGACCTTCAGTTTGTTTTTTTAATATGGTCTTTTTCTGGTTTGTGGACTAAGGTGAGACTGGGCTCCAAGAATGCATTTGGGAGCACTCAAAGCTGTGAATTTATTTGAAAACTTTGATGAGTATTAGTGATATAGTATCCTTAAAGATTTTGTAGAAATCAGCAGTGATTCTAATAGATCCCAGGATTTTTTCTTTTTTATGTATTTGGTTCAGGATCTGCAGGGATTAGGAGGTCTCACCATATAGATTGGACTCACAGTGATTCTCCTGCTTTCAGCCTCCCTAGCGCTGAGATTACAGACACATGCCACCATGTCCAGTCTCCATCTCAGTGTGTCCCTGGGGAAGGTGCCGGCACTGCATGCCAGGGAACAGACCTTGGCCGCTGCGCTCTGCCTAAGCAGGATCTTTAGTCTGCTGAGCTATCTGGCGGGCCCTGATCCCAGGATTTTTTATTTGGTAGACTGTTGGTTATTATTTCAATAATTGCTTGTTTTTGAGTTGTTAAGAATAATTATATTATCTTCAGTCAGTTTTGGTAATTTGTGTGTAAAGTAAGAATGTGTGCTTTTCTTCAAAATTTGCTAATTTATTGGAATATATTTTTTAAATTGTTACTATCTTCTGAATTTCAACACTATCTGTTGAGATTTCACTATTTTATTGCATCAATATAAATCATTTCTCTTTTTTGGTAAATCTGGCTAAGGAGTTACATATTTTATTTATTCTTTCAAAGATACAACTGTTTTTCATAGTTTTTTGTTTATTTTCTTTTATTTAGCTTAAATTTAATTGACTGTACTCATCTATATTTTTTCCTCCTTAATTTTGGTTTGACACTGACTTATTGTTTCTCACCTATCTTAATATTTCTTATAAATTAATTTACTAGGATTTGCTCTATTTTCCTAACGTGACCACTTAATAAATTTTTCTCTTAACACTGTTTCAGAATGTCACATTGAGTTGCATAGTCATTGTAGCTAAAGTCTAGAGAATTTTAAAATTCTTCTTTAGTATCTTCTGTGATCTATTGGTTATTTAGGAATATATTGTTAATTTTACAGATAATTTTTCTTTTTCAAAATTCCCTTTGTTTTTGTTTATATTTAAATTGTCAGTGATCTGATATAGGGTAATTTCCTTTCTTTTATACTTATTTAAGCAGGCTTTCTAGACCAGTATGCAATCTGTGTGGAAAATGTACCACATATTGCTGAAAAGAATGTACACTTTTATTAGGGTTGTAGAATACTCTGTAAATATCTATTAAGTCCATATGCGATATGGTGGGGCTTGGCTGTGGTCTTTTGATATGAATTTTTGTTTAGTTAAACTATCTCTTTGCAGAAGGAGTATGTTAAAATCTCCTGCTATTACTGTTAGTGTTTATTTGTTGTTTTATAATTTAGGAGTTTAATTTTTTAAATTTACTTATTCATTTATTTGATACAGGTTCTCACTATACAGTTCAGACTTGTAGTGATCCTTCTTGTGTTAGTCTCATCAGCACTGAGATTATAGGCATGTGACACTATGCCTGGTTTCCAGGCTTGCACGGCTTGCCTGGAGTTGCATGGCTGGCACAGCATGCAGTATGGTGTTTGAACTCAAATCTTTCTGCTTGCCAGGAAGGTGCTTAGACTGCTGAACTACCTCTCCATCCTAGCACTTTTTATTTTATGAAGGTACACACTCTATTATTCATTCCCTGTATGTTTATCAGTGTAATCTCTTCTTGTTCAATTAGTACCATGTCTGATATTAGAATTGCTTCCCATTAATTTTTTTGGGTCTTTATGTATGACATATTGGTTTTTCTTCTTCAATTTTTAGATTGTGTGTATCTTTTTAGATTAGATAAGTTTCTTGAATCAAACAAATTGTCAGATTTTGATTTTTGATAGTATACAATATTTTAATTGAAGTATTGAGGACAGTATTGAGAAATATTACTGAGATGTTTGATGACTTCTTATTATTGTCTTCACTATCTGTTGCTGAATGCCTGTTTGTTCTTTACCTTACTTTGTTTTGTTTTGCTTTTTTCTGTTTATCCATTGGCCTGACTTGGAAATTTGTTTTCTTTGTTTTTACCTGCGTCAGTTTTGGACACAATAATATTTCATCAACAATACCCATTCAACTGGGTTCTTTCCCTACTGTGTATTTTTCTAGAAATAATGAACAGACCACAGCAATTTATGCACATCCATGTTTATAGCAGTGATTTTGTCATAGCTAAATCTAGGAAGCAACCCAAATACCAATAATCTGGGGAATGGAGAAAGAAAATGTGGTATTTTTACACAATGGATTATTTTTCAGTTATAAAAAGGATAAATTTGATGCTTTTATCAGTAAGTGGAGGCAACTAAAGACCATACCCTTGTGTGAAATAAATCAGACCTGCATATGCAAACATAGTATTGTCTACCTAGTGTAACAAACCGAAAGTATAAATAAAATCTGAAGGGTACAGTAGATACTGTGGAAAGATAATGAACCTGTTTAAAAGAAAGGAATTACTAAGATGAGAAGAACAGAAGAGGGAGTGAGAGAAAGAGATGTATCTATGTATGTAAGCAGGATATGCACTATAACTGTGCTGTGGATTTCTGCTGGTCTGCGGAAAGAAGCAGCTGATAATTTTTTCTTGTCTTATTTTTTCATTTTTCTCTCTTCTTAATTTCTTATGACTTCTTTTCTTTTGTTCTTTCTTACTGAAATTTTGCATGCATATATCTCACAATCTGAACAACTACTTTAAAGACAACACTAGGCAATACAACAAATACTATCAAATTCATATTGTTTAGTGAAATTCTGTCATTTGTAATTTTTTCAGTTTTAATAGTATTTTATACTCTTTAAAAAAACAGGATTTTTTAGAGTATTATCTCAGTTTATGAACACTTGTATTTACAAATAATTTGGTTCTCAAAGAACAGTGGTTAGCAAAGTTTTGATTTTGTTGGGAAGCTGTGCATGGTGGTTTACAATAGGTGAGGACTAAAATAGTATGGAGAATTTGTGGCTTACATGGAGATTTTTGGTAAGATATTGCCTCTTGGTAATCATTTTCATTTTTTTGTGTCCAATTCTAGTGCTTATTCCATTTATTTCTCTTGATATTTACTTAGATTATTTTGGACTGCATTTTACTTTTTACTGAAATAATTAGCTTTGGTTACAATAGCATCAACATATTCAACTATGCAACCCCTTGCTGTGATAGTCCTTACAGTTCCACTTCCCCTACCTATGTGTCTATACTTTGTGCACAATAAAATCATTTATTATTTGTGATTGTTGTGAAATGAAGTAGGTGAAATGGAGAAAGGAGAATGAAAAAATGTTTGGATGAGAAGTGTAAGAAACTAAGAGAGGGGGCTTAAATTGTGAGATAGTGACAGATATGAAGATAAGCTTGATATGAGGTCTATTCTATTAAAGTACTTTTATTTAAGCTAAAGGGGTGGCACTGTGAATTCAAAGAGGACATTTTTGGAGGCAAGGGTGATATTTGCAATGAAGAAACTACATGGTTGCCCCAACCTCCCCACAGGGAAGACAATTGTCTAGGTGGGTATGCAAGAGCCAGAAACTTATGATGGGGAGGCTTGGGCATTGTAAGACAAGATAAGGTGACCATTGTGAATCTATGGACTTTAAATCAAAAACTTGAGAAGAGGATTTTATGTATTTGGAAAAAGAATAAAGAAATATGGTAACAGTGTTACTTTAGGATTTTGAATTGGAGGAACTAGGTAGAGGGCTAACACAAGAGAGAGAAACTAAACATCTATTAAATAAGAGAAAGTGGAAGGAAAAATAGATAAAAGTGAATAAGTGTAGTTATACAGCATGCCAGATGGTTCTAACTGCACAGGTGTGGGAGAGCGAGGGGATGACTAGGGAGTTCAGTGTGGGTAAGCACTTTTAAGTAGGAGCTTGAGGGAGGAGATCTTCAAATAAGAAAAATACCTACAGTAATAGAAGGAATCTTCAGTAATATGCAGAAAATAATGTACAGGAAAATTGCCCCTACAAAGCCGTAAACTAGTACTGCTGACTGATAAATGGATACATCAGATCTTTCTCAGTAAATGATTGAATGTTACAGCTTAAGGAGCAAAACATATATATTGAAGTTTTATTAGGTAGCATATTTGTATCAAGAACATTCCCCAAATTGAATTTTATCTCATCCAACATTTTGTTCTTTTAGTGAGAAACAATGATACATTTATTTTAGGGGAGGACAAGCTATCTCAAACTCAACAGGTGAAACAATTACTGGAAAAGATATGATTTCTGTTTCGAGAAACCAGTGTCTGATTCTGATTTCTTTATGCTGGTAATCACTATTTTATCCATTTTGAGAAACAACATAAATTAGATATATTTGTAAAATATAAAAAGTTTTATATATACATATATAATATATTAACATTGATATACATCTGTATATATCTATACATATCTACCTATCTATGAGAGAAAGACAACATAAATTAGATATATATGTAAAATAAAAGTTTTATGTATACATATATAATATATTAACATTGATATATATATATGTGTGTATATATCTATACATATCTATCTATGAAAGAAAGAGAAAGAGAGGGATGAGAGGGAGAAAGAGAGAAAGTTTGCCGAAACATGTGACATGAATATATGATAGGAGTATAAATCCAATGTGTCTGGGGTAATATTAACAATATTTAATAATTTTTAGTAAATTAGTCAAGGAGAAAATATTTATAGAAGTAAAATATATGTGTTTGTATTCTAGTAATATGACAGATTTTAATAATTTGCACTTTTGTCATTTGTGCCTTTATCATTTAACAAGTAAATTTTTCTTGAAATTTTAGTCTTACATAAAATTTAGTAGTTATTTTTTAATAAGAACATTATCAAAAATTAAATTTTTCTTTGTGGTTGATTCATTCCGAAAGTGATGTAATTGTCATTATGTGACAACAATTTGGCGTTATTTTAAAACTTATGATAGTCAAATTCAACACCATTTTTATTATTAATATTTAGGAGAAAGAACTACAATAATTATTAAAATTCTATACTACCATTCTGTCATTCATTTATTTATTTATTTATTTATTGCAGTACGGGGATTGAACTCAAGACTTTCGGCTTGCAAAGCAAGTGCTTATTCTACTGAGCTATCTCCCAGGGCCCCTTGTTTCTTGTTCTTGCTTTTCGTTGTGCACCATCCTTACTTGCAGGAAACCGAAGCATCATTGCAGGACTCCCCAATATTTTGTACATCAATAGCCAATTATTGCAATACTCTGCTTCTTATTGCAGAGTATTTGTTCGTCATGTGACTGAACTGTGCATATTCAACCACTGTTGGAAGTTTGTGCTATTCATAAGGTTTAGAAAATTCTCAGCAACATTACAGTGAACATTATTGTATAGGTATTAATATGGTTGCATGGTTTGAAGTTCCTTTGGTAAATATTTGAGTAAATATTTGGTAAATATTTGATGTGAAATGCTAGATCATAGAGTAGGTATAATTTTAATTTCAGAAGAAAGTTGGGGCCGGGGAGATGGCTCAGTGGAATATGCACTTCCCTGGCAAGCACAAGGGCCTGAATTCAATCCCTAGTTCTAAAAAAAAAAAAGAAGAAGGTGCTGACAATTTATCCACAAAAGATGGTATCAACTTGTGTCTCCCTATTGTATGCAGCTACCATCCCTGAAATACTGCAAACAATCAAAGGAGAATTCCATAAAATGGAAAGAGGAAAGTGAACTATTGGGGACACTTAATACAGGAAGAACAGATATAGAGATCAGATATGTTATGACCCTTAACTCTACCACTGCTCCAACCCCTAGCAATCTACCTAGTAAGCAGCCAGGGAGAGATGTGCTTACTCTGCTGCAATCAAGTACTTTCTCTTGTAAACCTCACCACGTGAGACCTATGGCACCACCAAAGGGTTGGAACAAGAACCTTACTGGCTAGGAAAATTCTTTTTCCAAGAAGTTTCAGGCTCCCCTCCATTACTGAGAATACATAGGAATGGGTGGTTTTCTGAGAGAGATTCTGCCACTGTGAAAGGACTAGGAATCATGCTTTGTTCATGTGGGCATGACATCCTTCCTCCATAAAACCAGTGGTGACAAGAAGATCCAGATAACAGTTTGGTAGCCTGTGAAGCACTGTCTTGCTTGGCTCTTCTGCTTCTGTAGAGGCAGTGCTGACTGGAGCCACAGGTAGGGAATCCCACCTGAGCCTGTGGCTGGCCTGGAGAGTTCTTCACATCTATATAGCTGGAGCCTTACTGTCAGAGTCTGGAGGCACAAAGGCATGAAAGGTAAATACATTTTCCATTAATAATCCTTTCACTGTTAGCATTTGCCAATGTGTGTACTGTTTCTCCTTTAACTGTATTTCTAAAGGATTATCAATCTTTCTCATCATTTTAAAAGTCCAGGTTCAGGATTTGTTATTTTTTTCACTGTTTGCATCTTTTCTGTTTCATTATCTGCTTTCCTTCAATTTCTTTGTGCTTAATTAACTTATCTTTTTCTTGCTTCTTTTTTATTTAGCCTCTTCATCTTGTGATTTTCTTTTTTTATTTTGCTTTCTATGTTGGTGCTGATAGATTTCTTATGTTAGATAATCTTATCTCTGATACAAGCTTTCTTTGATGGTGTCCATTCCTCCAAATGTCTTCTGAATGTAGGTGGTCTTTATGTCTACGCCAAGAAGCTACCTTTCCATTTTAGTAAGTCTGAGGAGTTTCTATCAATGTAATTTAGTGGTACATTCCTTTGGTGCTGATGATGGTGATGGTTACAATCCCACATAATTGAAGTGTTGTCAGATTATGTGGAGAATTTCGATTATAGCATGTATGACATCCTGGTTAAAGTAGGTTGAGTGACAATAACAAAAGACTTAAGTACAACATGACTATTGACAAACTGTGGTAACAATTATCCTGATATCTACACCCATAAGAAGATCTAGGGAAATGGAATATAATCCAATTTATATAAGTAACTATTATGTAACGTTGTTCTACTTAGTGGAGTTCTTTTACCCAGTTGGAACAGGGGAGTTCAGGAGGATAGAGTAGGATGGAGTTAAATATAATGGAAGAGCTTCAATATTGGAAGGCACAGAATGAGCATCGAGGGTTGGGTACTTGTAAGATACAGGAGGCAGGACTGGAGGAGAAGGCCTAGAAGTTTTGAAGTGAACCAGAAAGAGAAGAGACAATGATTGTGCACATCAAAGTATCATAAAGTCAATCAAGCTAGTTGATGAAAGAGGGGAAGATGAGTAGAATAACATCAAAAGAAAAGTTAGAAATCACTGTTGGCTCTTCTTGCTAATGCTGAGTGGGATCCTTGCATGCTTCTAGTTCCACCTGCCCATCATGGGCACCTCAGCCAGGGTCCTACTGGACCACTCTGTTCTCACAGGTCTCTGGTCCCTGAGTCCCACCTGTGGAGGGAGGGAGGGAAGGGCAGATCTAGTTTCCTCTCACCAGCAGCATGGTCGCAGGGCCACAGAAGAAGGAAGGTGCTGAATTCATACTACTCTCCCCAGAAACACAGGCCCTACCCTGAGGCAAGGGAGGCAGGGAGGGATGTAAATTCATACTCAAGCCAGCCGGGGGTCAAGGATTGATGGAGGAATGAAAGAGCTGAACTCAGACTCCTCTTGTCAGCCATGCTGCCTGGAGAAATGTGCATTGGCTTGGGACAATCACTTGCTTCTTAACAGAGGTGATTAGAATGCTGGCTATAAGTAACATGTTTTGAATATGTTATATGAATGTAAAGCTATGCATATTATGTTAAAGAACAATTTCATTTGCAATGGAATACAGATTTCTTTTTTTATTTATTTATTTTTGGTGAGACAGCACATTGTATATGAATTCAACCATTTTACATACATGAAGACTTGCCTTACAGCCTAGCATGTGGCTCTCTTTGAGCAATGTTCTATGTGCTATGGTAATGTACATTCTTCAGTTTGGGGCTGTAGCATTTTGTCAGTTTAGTCAAGTAAAATATTAATATTCTATCACCTTATTGACATTTCAAGTTTCTTGTTTTTTCATTACTAGCACATGAAATCACATAACCACATGAGGAAGAGATTTATCTATTCTGTTTATAGATTTGTCATTTTGCGTTTGGGTTACTTTTAAGATTTGCTATTTGGTAATCAATTTTAAAAACTCCTGTCTCCTTAAAGTATTGAAACTTTCATGAAGAAGTTATTCTTCTCCACTATCTCCACTTTTCTATCACTCTTTGCTTTGGGTTCTGTTTTGTCTGGTGCTAATAGCGTCACACAAGTGTCTGATTATAGCTTACACATCTGCTCATTACAGTGATGCATTGACTCCTGATTGCTTCATTTTTTTCCCAAGGATTTATTGATCCAGACTACCAAAGAGAACTTGGACTCCTTCTTCACAATACAGGTGAGGAAGAATATTTGTTGGGCAGGAGACCCCTTAGGAATCTTCTAGTATTTCTGTGCTCTGTTATTATGCATAGTGTAAAGTTATAACACCAGGGAGAGTATCAAATGGCTCAGGACCTTTAGGAATAAAGATACATATTAATAACAAAGGAAAGTCCAAGACCTGGTGGTGCTTGCTACAGGTCAAGAGAATACATAATAGGTATTAGAAGACAGTTATAAATACCAGCTATGACTACTATGGCCTGAACATGCCCAATCTGATCTGATCTCAGGCCTGGTTAGTACTTGGATGGGAGTCCTGAGTGCTTCAGTTCATGAACAGTTCAGTTTACAAGAAGAAACATTTAGCAAATTTTTTTTTTATTTTGCAAAGTCTTCATGGGATGTTATTGAACTTTATGGGGAAATGTGATTCCATTCATGACAAATCTGGTTTCCTACCTAATCGTGGAAAGAATTACATTTGTGAACTGAGGCACCACTGTATTTGACTTCAAACCACATATGTCATGGTATTTGAAATGAGTCTATTATCAAGTAAATATAGTTCTTTCTTTTTCTTAAAACTGATAAGCTATATCCTTAAGTATATGTTTAGTAAATTTAAGCTTCATATCAGTTAAAATACTTAGGTTTCAGTTGCCAGTTGGCTAACACTTTCCCAAATTCTCACTCTGCTATTCTTGATACCCCTGCCATTTTGGAGGAAATAAGTATTTTTCCACTAATACTCTATTTTAGTTCCCTGAGACAAAATATCTGATGCCAACAATTTAAAAGAGGAGAGTTTTTTGTCCCATGTTTCAACTTAGCTCCAAAGGAAAACAGCATGGCAGAAGGCTATTGTGGTAAAGAGCTGTTCACAGCAAGAGGGGAAAGGAGTTAAATTCTTCAAGGCTTTACCCTCAGTGACCAGCATCTACCTTCTAACAACCAGTCAAATATACTGCCTCCCTAATCCTGTCCCATTCTAATAATCCTGCCTGTGAGTCCATCAGGCTCTTGAGAAACATCTAAATATGTACTATAATAATCCCTTACTTCTACTTGCAATATTAATTATAAAAGATTAAAACACTGGTTAGAATTCATTCCTATCAATGTATTAGTTTGATGTATTTCATGTGTTAAGTAGGTATAACCTTACAACAGTGTAATTTTGCTTATTCTCCTTCTGACCATTGTGTTATGATTTTATATTTCCACAGATGCAACAATACTTATGTGTTTATTTTTGTGCTATACTCAAATTAACTTAAAAATGTAAACATCAAATAAACACAGTGTTTCAAATTTACTAACAAATTTACTTTTTCAGTACACTTCAATCTTTCCTGAAGTATATTTTTGTTTCAGCCTTAATAATCTATAAATACATTGTTTGTGGAGGAAATTTTGACAGTGGGTCTGTTCACCTTTTGCTTTCCTGAAAAATTGTGTTTCATCCTTTTATTATTTTAGAGGTTTCACTTTAATGCTTTTTATGTAACTAGTCAGCCAGTATAATTATTTTTCTTTGTATAGAGGCTTCTATTCATGATCTGTCCTTGAGACATTTGACTTTACTTAGATATTTAACATTTTTAAAGAAGATGCCCCAATTGTATTAATTTATATTATGATTTTTTAAACTTCCTGCATTTACCTATATATATATATGTATATATATATATATTTTTTTTGAATTAATTGATTCAATTTATTGATTTGCTTCTCTTTCCCTATTTATATTTTTAAACCAATTTAAAATAAATCCATCCAATGTTTCTTCAAGTATTTTTGTTACTCTTTTAAAAAATGTTCTCACAGTCTTTTCCTTCCTCAATACCACCGCTCCAAGCCCTGGTTGCTGGTTTCAAACTTTCTGCTCCCTGTTTGTTCACTGCTGATTACATATATAAGCTAGACATTGTGGTGTTGGTTATATCTGCCATATTTCAACATTCCTCAAACTATTAATGCCATGGCATGCCTGCATCATGACTGACAGTTTTATGTAAATCCAAAGGGTGTTTTTTCCCCTTCTTTTACTGAAATTTAAACTATAATGTATAACATAACCTAAAGCTGAATAGCTATTGAAATCTCTGCTCAGTAATTTGGGCTTTTCTACCCAGTTATTTACCTGATCTTTTTAGGTTCACATTCTTATATTGAAGGAGTCACCCAAGAATTTTGGTCAAATCTGTATGACTTTAGGTTTACCCACTATGGCATATTTAACTTTTCTATCCTGTATGGGATGTTCTTGAATAAATTTTCAATTATTTTGCCATATCTGAATCTTGTTCTCCATTCTTTAGCCTAATAATCTATTATTTTCTGTACAGTGCAGATCAGTACCATCCAAGGAACATGAAATAAAAAAGTTTGTAGAGACTGGATATGATGGCATGCACCTGTAATCCTAGCTTTTTGAGAGGCTGAACGCAGATAGATCACTATGAGTCTGATCTATGTAGTGAGACCCTGTGGACCCTTACTAAAACATACCAAAAAAAAAGTTTGGTTGTAAACATTGTGATTTCTATCCTTTGGAGATCATATATCCTCCAGTTTTTAACCTGTTCTTAAGTGAGCTTTATAATTTCAGACAGTTGGAGATAGATAGATAGATAGATAGATAGATAGATAGATAGATGATAGATAGATGGATAGATGATAGATAGATGCTATTTTAAATGCCAGCAAAGCTCATTTGATAAAGCTGTTCAGTGATTTACAGAACACAGACAATAATATCTTTATTACATGGCAGAGACAACAGATTTTGAGTAAAGTTCTCTCCCTTCAAATTTAAAGCTAGAATCCTCAACTAGATTTTTTAGTATAATAATTTTTCAAATAAATTCACTGAAAAGTTCATTTGTAGTAGACCAAAATATTTTATTAAATACTTCATGATTTTTAGTAAGACAGACTTAAACCATTGTGTGAAAGTGAGATTCTGACTAGATAAGGATAATCACCTATTCTTCATCTTTTTTTTTTTTTTTTGTGGTACCAGGAATTGAACTGAGGACCCTGCATTTGTCAGGCAAGCGCTTATTCTACTGAGCTATCTCCACAGCCCTCATCTAGTCTTTTGTGAATATAGCATTGTAAAATTTAGAAGTAAATAAATAAATAAATGAAATTTAGAACAAATCACTCTATTCATTAAAAGAATGTGTTTGTAAATAGGATATCACGTCCACATCTTGTATAGCAATTAACCACTAGGAAGAATGTA